>LCTX01000754.1:0-50492 GCA_002233555.1 Limonomyces culmigenus | reverse complement strand
GGGTCGAGGAACCACTCGGCGTGCTCGGCCATGAGCGTGTACGTGAGCCCGTCCGGGTTCTCGGGCGTGATGAAGTGGTCGAACGGCGGGTGGAGGAACGTCACGCCGGGGTCCTCTGGTAGCGGGTCCATGTTCTGCTGCTGTGTGCGTACCGCCGTCGCGGTCGCGGGGAGGGTGAAGTGGATGGGGACCGAGGTGGTAGTGGTGGTGGCGGCGGCGGCGACGGCGGCCTGCATGGGCGCGAAGAGGTCGTGGACGTTGGCGGCAAAGGTCGGGTGTGCGGCGGCGGCTGCGAGGTGCTGCTCGAGGCCTGACAACGACCGCTTGAGCTGCGCGCGCTCGGCCGTCTGCGCCGCGGTCGCCATCGTCGGGACGCCGGAGAAGGAGTAGGACGCCAGGAACTGCGGCCGTGCGCCTTGCATGGTGGGCGAGAGGGCGGAGGAGGAAAAGGACGAGAAGATGACGATGGGAGATCAGGCCAAGCGACGATATGACGCGAAGGCGCAGGCACTACCACCGAATTCGCCGGCCACCCAAACACACGTCACTGCAACACGCGGTTGACCTACGACACAGCCTCAAAAGCGTCGGGGTATGCGATGAGCGACAGAGGGCGACGGCGACGACGGGCGACGGGGTGTGTAGAGAGAATGCGGAGGGACGGATGAAGGGGAGGGCCGGCGCTCGGCTCAAGCAGTCTTACACCCCGGACCTTTACGAGCGGTTTCCTGATGGGCGCGTCTGGAGCACGAGGGGAAAATGAGACAAGGGCAGCACCCGATCCGGTTCCCCAGCGACGACTCTGCAACGTGTTTGGACTGAATACGTGCTACATGAACGAACTCTCAGGGTCGCCCCATGCGGCGCACATGGAAATCGTCCGTCCCGCGCCGGCGGAATACGACATGCCTCAAAGGCGGTGCCGGATTCGGAACGCCGCAATCGCGCATCCATCACATCCCGCCCACAATCTAACCTCTCTGACTCCCGTATCTTGGTGGCGATCAACGAACCGGTGGCATCGTGACGCGCCGGGCCTCGAACCGATTCGCAGAGGCCACATCACGTGGTCGCGTCCGCCGTTTCGCCGTCCGTGAGAGCCGCTCAGAATAGCAGCGACAAGTACCTGCATGACGTGGGTGGCTGCGTCAGACAATCGAGCTACATTCTGATGGATGGAAAGAGGGAACTGACCCTGCCATCATCGCAAGGCCTCCCATGGGTGTCACGGGGCCGAGGAACTTTGCGCCATCACCGCCAAGGACGAGGCCGAATATGGAGCCGGAAAATAAAAGTGAGCCTCCGAGGATAGCAGGTCCCGCGAAACGGTGTGTGGAGAACCGCGGGTGCAGAGAGACAAGAAGAAGGCCAAGTCCGTTGTAGATCTGCAAAGTTCGGTGAGCGGAAATACTTGTAGGTATGCAGCTGAGCACAACATACTGCATAGCGTGAGGCAGTCTCAAAGGCCTCCTTCCGGCGCTCAGGAATGTCTGTGCGAGCTTTGATGGCATGTGCGCCGAACGAGCCGGCGATGGTGCCTGTGAGGACTGTAAACATTGTTCAGCGAAAAGACCGACCGTACATGGGGCTCAAATACATACCCAGCGCGGCGCCAGCCCTCCATAGCATAGGCGGCAGGCGGGTCGCAGAAAGCCGCAACAACGGTGTCCTTTCGTTGGCCATGTCGATGTTCACGGGTAAGCAGCAACGGACCGGGGTGAGGAAGCACTCGGCGCCTCTCCTTACTTTTCTTCTTCACCGAGTGCAACACCATGGGCAAAGGCCAGAAGAAGACTGGCAAGGGCCGGCTCGACAAGTACTACAAGCTTGCAAAGTACGTCGTAATGCTGGCCTAGATGGTCACATATGCTCATATGATATCTGCAGAGAGCAGGGCTACCGTGCACGTTCCGCGTTCAAGCTCATTCAGCTGAACAAGAAGTATGCGTTTCTGGAGAATGCACGATGCTGCATCGACCTGTGTGCTGCACCTGGAGGTTGGCTCCAGGTAGCCAGCAAGTACATGCCGCCCAACAGCTTGATCGTTGGTACGCCCGTCTTCAGCATGCCTCGCCGTCGCGCATCCCCAACTGACCCTCCACCCAGGTGTCGATCTCGTGCCTATCCGACCCATACCCCGCGTCGCGACATTTGCGTCGGATATCACCACGCCGCAGTGCCGGAACCAGCTGCGGGGCGAGCTCAAGGACTGGAAGGCGGACATTGTGCTGCACGACGGCGCGCCGAACGTCGGCACAGCCTGGATCCAGGACGCGTACAGCCAGTCCGAGCTCGTGCTCATGAGCCTGCGCCTCGCCGTCGACTTCCTCGCCAAGGGCGGCACGTTCGTCACCAAGGTCTTCCGCAGCGTGGACTACAACAACCTCATGTGGGTGTTCGGCCAGCTGTTCGGCAAGGTCGAGGCGACCAAGCCGCCGTCCTCTCGGTACGCTCACTGCCTGTGCCGCGGTACATCACCTGACCAGAGCCCACCAGTAACGTCTCCGCCGAGATCTTCGTCGTCTGCCGCGACTACCTCGCGCCGAAGCACATCGACCCCAAGTTCCTCGACCCGCGGCACGTCTTCAAGGACCTGTCCGCCTCCGCCGCGGGCGGTGCATCTGAGAAGGCGACCGCCGCGAGCGCACAGGCGAACGTCTTCGCGCCGGAGAAGAAGCGGCGGCACCGCGACGGTTACGCAGACGGCGACTACACGCTCCACCGCGCGGCGCCCGTCGCCGAGTTCGTGCGCGCTGCCGAGCCGATTGCGGTGCTCGGTGCGGTCAGCCAGCTCACGTTCGCCTCGGATGAGGAGAAGGGGTGGGTGCGTCTCGCGGTTGCGGCCGTCGGTCACTGGGTGCTGATGGGAGGTGCAGATGGCTGGCGCTAGACGTCACTACCGGTGATGTCAAGGCCAACTGCGACGATCTCAAGGTGCTCGGCAAGGGTGACTTCAAGGCTCTCTTGAAATGGCGGACAGCCCTTCGAGAAGAGGTGGGAGCACTTCTGGGCGGTTACGTTCACGACAGCTTATGAACTTTTTTTTGACAGATCGGCCTCGAGGGCAAGGCAGCCGACGAGGAGGCCACCGAGGTAGCCGAAGTGACGGAGGAACTCGACGAGGACGAACAGATCGAAATCGAGGTTCGTTACCGAGCTTGTCCGGTCAAGTACCGCCCGCTAACTGCTCCCAGCTCGAGCGTCTGAACACGGAAGCCTCGTCCCGCGCAAAGCGGGAGCGGCGCAAGGCCAACGAGATCAAGCAGCGCACGATCCAGCGCATGCAGCTCCGCATGGTCGCCCCGCTCGACATCGGTCTCGAGCAGACGGACATGCAGCTCGGCATGGGCCAGGACGACGTCTTCGACCTGGACAACGTCGAGCGCGGGCTCACACGGCGTCGGGACGTCACGCGCCTCGCTGAGGGCGAGATGGGCGACGGCGCAGACAGCGATGACGAGGCCGGCGGCGCGGACGCGGACGCGGATGACGACGAGGTCCTCGACTCGGACGAGGAGCGCGAGCGCAAGGTCAAGGCCCTCGAAGACGATCTTGACGGCTTGTACGACGCATACCGCACAAAGCTCTCCGAGCGCGACGCCAAGTTCAAGGTCAAGGAGGCACGCAAGAAAAATGCGGCGCGTGACCAGGAGTGGGGCGGCGTCAAGGAGGTCGGGTCCGACGCGGAGAGTGATAGTGGGGACGAGAGCACGGGCGAGGGCGGGTATGACGTCGTCGCCCGGCGGAAAGCGGCCGACGAGGGCGACGCGTCGTCGGACGAGGATGATGACGAGGACGAGGAGCTGGTCCCCCGCAAGCGGAGAAAGCTCGCGAATGGGAAGAGCAAGGGCCTCATCACCTCCCTCGACTCCGAGCCGAAGCCCACTTCGAGCAAGGCAGCCCAGGTCTGGTTCAGCCAAGACCTTTTCGCTGGTGTGCCCGAACTCGACGAGATCGAGGATGAGGACGAGGACAGCGAGGAAGAGGAGCCGTCAGCATCTGAGGAGGAGCTTGATGTCGCATCGGAAGAGGTATATGTCCCATGCCTAGCGTCGGCTCAGGTGCTGACCGTGTGTGCAGGGCAGCGAAGTGTCTGATGACGACGACTTTGAGGTCGTGCCACAAGAAGCTGACGATGATGTGGACATGTGGGATGTGGAGGGTGAGGACGAGGACGGCGTCAAGCAGAAGAAGATCATGGGTATGAATGATAACTGCATATGAGTGGACTGGATGCTAATCCACGGCATAGATGCTGGTCTCCTGACTGCCGAAGCTGTAACCTTGGCCCAACAACTGGTGAACCGTCAGACGACCCGTACACATCTCATCAACGACGGCTTCAGTCGGTACACCCTCAACGACAACAAAGACTTGCCCTCGTGGTTCCTCGACGAGGAGTCGCAACACTACCGCCCGAACATCCCGATCACCAAGGAGGCCGTCGCCGCGCTGCGCGCCAAGCAGCGCGCCCTCGACGCCCGCCCGATCAAGAAGATCGCCGAGGCCAAGGCGCGCAAGAAGTTCAAGGCCTCGCAGCGCCTGGACAAGGCGATGAAGAAGGCGCAGGGCGTGAACGACACCGCCGACATGTCCGAGCGCGAGAAGGCGCAGCAGATCGTAAAGCTCATGCGCAAGGGCGCCTCGACCGGGAAGAAGCGCAAGGAGACCAAGGTCGTCGTCGCGAAGGGATCGCACAAGGGCCTGAAGGGTCGGCCCAAGGGCGTCAAGGGCCGGTACCAGATGGTGGACGCACGTATGCGGAAGGAGAACCGTGCGAAAAAGAGAGTGGAGAAGGCGACGAAGAAGCGGAAGCGCAACTGAGCTCTCAGTGTTTTCGGCCTTGCTGTCTTTGCTTTTTTCGATGCTTGTATGTGATCATAGGTTGTGATTGAGATGTGCAAATGCATTAGTGCAATGGGTACTACGATACGAGGGAGACGAAGCGGGACTATAAGCAGATAAGAGGACTTTACTACTCCAACTGAAACGATGTCGACGCAGAGGACTCCGAACTGGCGAGAAGTGACGCCATGGTGGCTCTAGGAGGAGTGTAAACGACAGTGCTGAGTTGATCACATCGGTTCAAAAACGTATCCCATGCTTCCGGAGACGAGACGCCGTCACAAAGAATCTGCGAGGAAGAGATCAGCTCAAGCTAACAAGGACTAGGGAAGAAACCCATACCTGGCAAGCTGATGTCTTGATTCCGCTCTCCGAGTCTGTCCGATTCTCCTTGACGATGGGCAAGTTCATGATTGAGATCGGCTTGGGATCCATGATCGAATCGTAGTCTGAGCCAGTCTTCACGTTGATCAGATCCTGGCTCTGATGAACATCGTTGCTCTGCTGAAGGTGGTACACATCTCCCTGATAGATGAGTGACATAGGTGAGATGGGGTCCGAGCCTCCATCAGCACTGTTGAAACAGACGGTTAAACGTCGAACTCGGAACGCGAGACGAATGTAACTCACGAGTTCCGGGCACGCTCAGCATAGAAAGCCAGGGCTGGAGGCATGGCTATGGGAGCAAGTTGAGAAGCTACGAAGCGAACGTCCATGGGTCGATCCGGTATGAGCACGTCCAGGTCCTTCTGCCACCCTGCATTGCATAGTTCTTGAACGGGCGTGGACAATTCCTCGTCATCTAAGACGTCTTCGGTGCGAGGGGTGACGTCGGCTTCGAAAGTAATGATCTTATACGGTTGACCAATGGATGCTTCAGGGGCGTCTGTCGAGGAGGCGACACGGTACGTTAACCTCCGCAAGTGTTTTGACTCCGTAGTGGATACATCGTCGACGATAACCGGCAAGCTGCGAACGTGCGTCAATGAGTATCTCGTTTTATGTGAACGAACGTGCACGTACCTGGACACAAACTGAGGCCTGACTTTCTGCTCGCTGGCCCAGCTCATGACCTTGTACAGAGGCTTTGCACCAGTGAGTGGAGGACTGAGAGATATGGTAGCTTGTCCGGGCGTGGTGTACAGTAGATGTCCCAGCCTACAAGTGGATCAACAAGTGAATATCGATCTGCATGATTGAACTCACTGTGCTTGAATCTGAACTTGGGGACCATCAGGCTCTTGCTCAAATCCAGAGAGTACAGCAGTCTTGAGATCATCCACCGCTACTCTGAATATACTGTGAGCAGTTATCGCCACATTGAATGCGGAAAAGCTTACTGTTGCTGTTGTGCATCGGTCACGGTCGCTCTCCCGCTTGCAAGCCCTCCAGTGTCTCGGGTGTCCTCTGAGGTGTCGTGCCCAAGCCATTCACCCACTCGTCGCACACGGAAGGCAGAGCCAGGCATGTTCCAGGGGAGTGATCGCGGCGAGAAGAACGGATACAGAGCATAGCTGGGCGGGAGGATGTTCAAGGGCACAAGTGTCTTTGGCTCGACCTTGGGTGGCAGATAGCTGAGCAGCGTAGCCTCAGTTTCATACGTGTCCTGTCATCATCATTAGAACGCTACGTTTTGGAAGTTGCGGGAGAACTTGCAGTTGTGACAGCTTGGGTAGCGAGGCGTTTCGCCGCTTCTATGCTACGAGCATGGGTCGCATGTAACCGAATCTAATATGGCGCAAATGAGTATACACAGCCGGGATTGCCCTACCGATAGCGGGCTTACCGTGAACGGTTCTCCGTCAACTAATTCGAGAAATGTGTTCGAGAGCCGAGAGATCCGCTGGACGAGGTGGACAGGTATACTCCGGTCAACAGGCAGACGGAATGTCTCGGTCACTAACGCCTATTTTTCGAATAAGAAAACGAGCACTTGATAACAAGGAGAGGCTGCGTTACCTTCTTGGTTGACTCCACGTGCAGAGCGAAGGCTTCGAGTGCTGTACGGATGCCTTCGGCCTGGAGCACAAATCCCACTGCTTTCCGATCTCTGTTCAAAGCCGTTTGCACGTTGTGCTGCGTGGATACTTGGAGGAGAGCGGATCCATCTGCAATATATGAGTGGCATGTCTTGGGCAAGTTGGGAAGATGTGACCTTCGCCAAGAATAACGAACGCTTCTGGAGCGCTGAGTTGGTATGCTGTAGGATTGGTCATGAACCACACTGACAAGCATGGAGTAGCTTGAGCTCACCTTGCCTCACGACCTCCGTTATCGCATCCTTATCAATTTCCCACTGAGAATAAGATGGCCATCCCCAATGCTGCTCAATGATTGCCTCTATCAGGTCCGACTTCTTCTTTGTCCCCATCCGTAGGGAGTTCGTCGCGCAGAAGTCGTGCAGCTGGTCCCGGTTGAACGCGTCTGACAGGAGAACTGACAACGCCTTGTAGCTTTCGGGGAAGCTGAGGGCTTGCACACGTGGACGGTATGCAGGCCGCATTCGCTCGATCTCGGCAAAGAAGACCTCTGCCGAGGGCGTCTTGTGGTCGTCTGAAGCAGACTTGAGGTAGTTCTGGTATATAGCGCTCTCCTCGACGGGTAAGAGAGGCACCTCCGGTGCTTTCGGTGTCTTCGCAGCTTTCTCTTTCTTCACCCTGGGAGCCTTCTCCTCGCCTGGAGCGCGTTTCTTTCGAGGCTTGGTCTCCTTCGGCGGAACGTTGGGATCCTTGGGCGTACGCTTGGCCCTGGGTTTCTTCGGCTTCTCTCCTGACGCAGGAAAGTCTCCTGCAGAGCCAGGAGTGACATCCCCTGCTACGTCGCTGCCAGCGGAGGGAGTGGAGGACGAGGATGCCTCGAGAGACGCGGTTGGAGCATAAGCTGGCTGGGCAGCATATCGTCGGACCACAACGAATGTTCGAGAGACGTGATTTCGGGCACAAGAGAGCGCGACGCGATGTAACATGCCAATGCTGAGTGTGGAGGACGCGGACAGCTGCACAAGCGCGAAATGTTACCTCGGTCCAGCGCGACGCGTTCTCCTCTCACATTCACGTTCCCGCCAAGGACCATCTCACCTCATGGGCTGGCAGACTACCATTACGCTCGCTCGTAAATCCCGGGGATGTCATCTCATCACAGATGCGAGTATAAAATTGTGTCGAGGACAACCCGGATTAACATGTCGAACCCAGGAGATCCTCGGCCAAATACGACCAGGACTCAAGGAGACCAAGGTTCTTGTCTTGCTTCTTGTGCGGCTGTGAAGCCATCCTGAAGCTATCATCTCAGATCGGAATGCTCTACTTGTTCATGTATGTGGGCGGTGCTTGTCGAATGCTCATAGCACAGCTCATCACCCCGCAGTCAGCACACCTCTGCTGCCTTGACCGTGAATGAGAACTGTGATCCTGGTGCGTTGTTACACTCTGCGTTCCTCGAGATCTCAACGTGCTCACATTGTCTATGGTAGACGTTCGCAAAGGTTAGGCCAACGATGACATCATCCCGAGCGCCACATAACCTGTCCCATCCTCCAGATATGACCATGGCTTTGGACACTATGGTCCCTGAATCTCTGAAATGGCTGCACACCGACGAGGGCCCGGAGTGCGCACAACATCTCCTTCTTTCACTGTTGCACAACTGATCCATCTCGGACAGCGACTCGTGAGTGCGTTCCTCCCCGTGCCGCCCGAACCAAAGCTGTTATACAGTATGCAGTGTGTCCCACACCAAAGCAAGTTTGATAGGCCCGACCGTCACTATACCTATCACAGACGGCCGATTGAACTTGGGCACTTGGCAAGGCGAGTACGTCAGAGACCGTCTGTCTATCTCTATCTGACCAATCCATACGACGACAGGCATATACTTGTGCGAGTTCCGACATGCACCACATACTCGTCGCGTTGTGGCCACGATCTTGTAAGGAAATGGAAGCCGTAGCATACATGCTCCCGCAGCTTAACACAATCCCAGATCTTGAGCGAGCGGCCATTCAATGTGGGGAGAAGAAGAGAAAGGACCAGCGGTCCCGGGTATCGAAAACATGCGAATGTACACCACGATCGCCACATTCCAAGAGTGTGTTTCTCCCACTGGATATGTGTACCAACTACAAAGCTGTACTGTTATAGCGAATGTCTTGCCATTCTTGGAGTCTCGGGTATCATGCTAGCATACGCAGTCGCAGCAGTGGATCGCCGAATACCGGTGTCAATCATCTTCTCCTTCTACTGCTTCCGCTATAAAGCGTACCGCCGAGACGCGTCCTGCCGTGGTGTCTTTGCCGCTACGCGTTCGGACATGCCCAAGGCATCCTCGTCGTCGAATATGTCTCCACCTGGCCCAGGGGCGGTAGTAGGACGCCCGTCCCTCCGCCGGAACCAAGTGCGCCTTCAGGCCCGTCTGGATCTCGCGCCAGGTCGCTGAACCCGTCTCGCAGGCTTGCCGACAGTGTCGGAAGCGTAAACTCGTGAGGGCATCGTCTGAAAAATAGCTGTAGCATCTCTGATCGTCCTCAGAAATGTGATGCGAGCAGACCTCACTGTGGAACGTGTGTCAAGTGCGTATGGCATGACGTCGGTACCTGCTGTGGGCTAACACGCTTCGACAGACAATGGCAAGCGGTCATCAGCGTCCCCGCGCCATCTGGATACACGTACGCTTTCCGTGTCCTTGAGCAGGTGTGCTCTGGCCTGAGCACAAATATAGGCACCCCGCCGAGCCCCCATGCTCGTACGATCCCGTCGACGGCCTCGCCCTCGCCCCCGACGCCGATCCCATGGAGAGGATACGATCTCTGGAAGATCAAATAGGTGCGTACCGTCACCTCCCTGCCTGGCACAGACCCCTGATGGTGCGTCCCAGTGCACTTGAAGGGCAAGCTGTCGGACTCCCCCCACCTCTCCTCGCGCTCCAACTCCCCTGCGTATACTCGGCAGAGATACGACTCGTCCTCGCCCGGATACAACGGCAGCATCGCGCTTCCGACGGCATCCCTCAGCTTCGAGGACCCAGGCACGTACCGGGGAACGCTCGCACCCGAGCTACCTGGGTCCGGCAAGATCGACTCTGAGCCGTATATGGACTTGCTGTTCTCCGGATGGCCTTTGGACCTGCCAGACCCGCAAGTAATGCACCACCTGTATGTGGACCCCGAGCACATCTTGCTCAGCAGTTCTGACAGTCTGCAGTGTTGACGTCTTCTTCCGCTGCGACCCATGTGGTTCTCGGATACTGCATCGCCCTTCCTTTATGGCGAGCCTTCAGCTTCACCCGAAGGACCCCAAGTTCCCGCACTCGGCTATCCTTCATGCTATAGTGAGTGGTGCTGCTCTTGTCACCCTTACACATCCTAACCCGGAACAGTGCGCATCGGCCTCTCGCTGGACCTCTCACGGAGCTGTCACGACTGTGGACGGGACCCGGCGGGATGCCTTCGCCGAGTACCACGCGAGCAAGACCCGGCAATACATCGACAAGACCGTCGCGACCGGGATCGACATCCTGCCCACCATCCAGGCGTGCATCCTGCTGTCCTGGTACTTCTACTCGCACGGCCGCTGGGTCGAGGTCTGGATCTTCGCCGCCTTCCAGACGCGGGTCGCGATCCCGCTCCGCCTGAACTATCCCGGGACGTTCACGGCGCAGACCCGGAACGCGCCCGGGGCGTACCTCCCGCCACCCAAGGACATGCTGGAGCTCGAGCTCCGGAGAAGGACGTGGTGGATGGCGGTCATGTTCGATCGCATCGTCAGCATGGGTGGATGGGTACATGGCATTGACGAACGTGACATTGGTACGTATGCTTGATGACGTCTGGTTCTGTGTGCTAATGTTTGCACAGGCACCGAACTCCCTTTGCGAACGGAAGACTTCTACGCCGAGGTAGCCTGCGCCTCTACTCATGTCCGGACCTACATGCTGACCTCCCCTCAGCGCCAGATCCCAGGGAACCCACAGGACATGGCCACGCCCGACCTATTCACGAACCACCCGCCGGCGTACACAGACTCGTTCATCCTCTTCGTCAAGGCGATGATGCTCTTCGGGCGCGTGACCGACTACAACGTCCGGGGCAACTTGCGCTCGACCGCGTCGCCGACCGCGAACCAGAACCCGTTCCACCTGCCCGGGTTCGACACGCTCGACCAGCTCGTCTGCATCGAATTTTACGAGAGCATCCCGCTCATGTACAAGGCGTCGTATGGACTCGGCGACTCGCCCGAGGGCAGCTCGCTTGATACGGATCTGTACATGGTCCATGTATCTCCGCATGCGTGAGCTTTTGGGTCTCTCGACACACTTGCGGACTGCTGATGCTGGGCGAACAGCGCTTCGATCACGCTCCACATGCCGTACATCGACTTTGCGAACCAGAACAGTGTGTCGACGGCTCGCTGCGTCGCGTCGGCGCAAGCGATCCTGGCCGCATACTGCCACCTGACGGCGACGTCGCTCGATCTCGCTCGCCTTCATCCGTTCGTCACGGTGCGTCCTCCCCCCCTTGAGCTCCGGTGCGTTGTCTGACTGGCTGCAGATCTGCTGGTACCTCGCCGCGGTGGTGCTCATCCATCGATGCAAATATTGTATCGAGGTCGGGGACCTAGAATCCGAGGCTGCTGCGTGGGGCGAGATCAACCTGCTTCGGTACGTGCTCTGTGACGGCGCAGCACGTCAGCTCACGACGCCCTCTTCCAGATTCGCGATGATCGACTTTGGCGCACGGAGTTGTCCGATCGGCAGTGAGTGCACCTCAGCCTCTCATGCATTCACGAGCTCAACGTTTCCTCAGCTCGGCAGGAGAAACTGCTGCAGGGCCTCATGTCCGAGATCATCCGGATGACCTCGCAGAAGCAGCCGCTCGAGGTCGGTGTCCCGCTCTACCCGTTCTCGCACGTCACCGCCTTCGTAGACGGCCGCACGGGCGGCGACGGCGAGCCGCCCGCCAACGCCGCGCCGCTGCCGCCGAGCGAGTACGGCGCGGGGGCGGGCGAGATCACGCCCTCGCCGCCGCCGATCCCGCAGGCAGGCTGGGCGCACCCCGAGCGGGTGCTGTACTCCTGAGCCCGGCCTGCTGTGTTGCTTGAATGTCGATGCTTGTGCTAGTATACATGTACATGCTCTGCCAGCGCTACAACGACCGTGCGCTGTCGAACAGCTCGCCCTGCTGGCCCAGCCGCCGCTCGGCCTCGAGCATCGCGTCGAACTCGGCCTGCTGCCGCGCGCGGTCGTTGTCGCCCGGGTTGAACGGCGGGTCTGCGGCGTCCTGCGCAGGATCGCTCGACATCCGCGCGCGCTCGTGCGTCTGGCGGAGCTGGCCCCAGGACGAGTTCTGCGCGCTGCCCGAGGACGCTTTCCGGATCTCGCCCCAGCGGCCGGCTGCTGCCGGCGGGGCGCTCGCGGCTGTGTGATGGACGATTAGCCCAGGGCTGGCTGCGTGTGCTCGGGGTACGAACCTGGTGTGGGCCTCCGGGAGGGTGGTGGTGCGGAGTCCTCGGACGCGGACCAGCCATCGGGGGCCGCCTCCGCGTCCACCGGTGGCGCGTCTCCCCGACTCGCAACCGGCGGTGCCCGCCTGGCGAACTGGAAGGAGATGTTGAGGGGCTGCGTCGCGCCGAGGTTCCGGTTGATGGTCTCGCACGCGCGCTCGAGGCCCGCGGGGTCCTCGAGCGTGTTCTGGAACGTAAAGTGCGCGGTCGCCTGCTTGTACGTGCCGTACATGAAGCCCGCGAACATGCCTGGATTGCAGTGCTCAGCAAACGGTGGATCCTCGGTCAGCTGGGAGCGAGCGCACCGAAGCCGGTGCCGATGCTCATGCCGAGCTGGCCCCAGCGCGGCCTGCGCGTCCAGCCGAAGGCGCCGACGGTCGTCGCGCCGAGGATGCCGAACGTCGCCTGCGATGCGTCACGCACACGCACACGGGGCCAGCAGACCGACATACTAACCTTCATGAGCGGGAACTTGCCGGGGAGAAAGCTCTGGGCGAGGCGGTAGTCCGCGGGCGTGATCGTGCCGTTCTCGAGCTCGGGCCTGAGCAGCTCGGCCGTGCGCGCGGGCGAGGTGAAGGTGCGGGCGAGCCAGTCCACCGGGTACGCCTGTGGATGGGGCGGGCCTGGCGAGGCTTTACTTGTCGCATTTGCCAGTGCATTTTCACGAGACTGCGCGGAGGACATGGTGGCGCGCGGGAGACGAGCGGGGACTGTCTACTTACACTGCTCTGCGTCGTCTCCGCGCGTTGCTGGATCGGCGAGGCGGAGATCGTGCTTGGTTCTCTTAGCTTTCACCCCCTCTAAGCGCCTGGTGTTGTCCGCTGCCTCGACAGAAATGGCTGCGCAGAATGGCTCGGGTCAGCGCCCGCGACGGTTGTCGGGACCGTCCTAACAGATCGGCATTGCCCAGGCTCCTCGTCACGCTTCGGAGATCGCCCGCCTCCGCTCAACACGTCGCTGGCCATCCCCCAAGGTAAAGTTTATATAAACTCCGGGACATAGTGTCTGAAGTCTAGTACAGGGAATGAGCTCACACCCATGACGCCCACGACGCCGTCCGGGAAGCGCAAGCTGAACCCGCTGCAGGACCTCATGGAGACCGAGAAGGTGTACGTCGAGCAGCTCACCGGCATCATCCGAGTATGTCCTGCGTCCCCTCTCCCCCGCCGCTGCGACTCAGATGCGGTCAGAAAGTAGCCTCGGCGTGGTCGCGCTCGAACCTGCCGCCCGCGGAGCTCGACAAGATGTTCAGAGGCATCGAGTCCATCTACAAGTCCAACCGCTCTCTCGTTGCGGTGCGTGGGCGGACACCACATTCCTCTCCAACACTCGCTGATGTATCCTGGCAGAGGCTGAATGAGATCGGAGGCGCAGATCCCTCGACGGCCAACCCCACCGCCCTCGGAGACCTGCTCATGCGCTGGGTGAGCCACCCACCCACACCTCCATCTCTCATTCGCTGACCCCGTCCAGATCGACGACCTCGAGACGCCCTATACCAACTACTGCTCGCGCTTCATGGCCGGCTTCGACGACTGGCCGCCCATCACGAGCAACCCACGTCTGCTCTCCGTGCTCGCGACCTTCTCCGCGCTGCAGCCGCCGCCGCTCCCGCCGGGCTCGGACCCGCACCCGGCGACGCCGCCGCTGTGGACGCTCGACGCGCTGTTCCTGCTCCCGCGCCAGCGGCTCAAGTACTACCGCAAGCTGTACGGCCGCCTCCTCAAGAGTACGACCGAGGGCCGGAGCGACCACCGTCTTCTGGTCGGCGCGGTCGAGCGCCTCGACGGCCTCGTGCGCACCCTCGATGAGCGCGCGGCGGTCGACGTGGCGGCGATCGCGCCGCCGCCGCCGCCGGATATGGAGGACGAGGTCGTGATGGACATGCGACAGCAGGCCCGCGCCAGCGCTGCCTCTGAACGAGGCCTGCCGCCGCCGCCCCCGCCGCAACCAGAGCCTGCCCCAACCCAGTACAGCTCGCCTGCGGAAAGGTATGCGTGTGACAGGCGCGGCTATCGCAAGGTCCTCATGAGTACTGTAGTCTTCGTGGCTCTGTCGACAGCCGCTCGATGGGCGCGGGCCGTGCTTCAACCGGCACGATCTCCATGCCAATCGCAGACCTCGAAAGGCGGCTCGCCACGGACCGCACGCTCGACATCTTCACGATGAAGCCAAAGGTACCGTCTCCACACCCGCGCCTCCGCACACTGGCCTGAGACATCCCTCAGTCCGTCCGGCTCCAGATCTCGCCGGCGACCCTGACGCACGTCCGCGAGCTCCTGCTGTCCGCAGACGTGCACATCTCCGTGACCCCGCGCGCGACGGGCGTGGAGGTGGCGCACACGCAGGGGCACATCTACATCCTCTCGGACCTCTTCCTCATCGGCGAGCGCATGACCGCCGAAGAGCGCGCGGGCTGGCCGCCCGGCGGGCCCGACACGTGGCTGTGCTACCCGCCGCTGGCGGGCAAGCACCTGCGGCTGACGGACACAGGCAGCTCGGCCACGTCGTTTCAGGTCGTGATCATGAAGAAGGAGACGCTGACGATCACCGCCGACTCGCCGGAGATGCGCGACCTCGCGCTCTCCAAGTTCCGCGAGTGCATCGCGTTCGCCGGGAACCGTGAGTGCGCTGGCGCCGGACGCGTCCCTGCCCAGACTCACGGCCCTGCAGTCGCGCTCGCGGCGAAGGCGCGGGAGGCCCCGCCCATGCCGTCGCTCGACACGCTCGTCCGCCCCTCGCCCGCCGTGTCCCCGGCGCCGTCCGCAGCGTACGGCTCGAACATCGGCACCCCCGCCTCCGACCGCGCGCGCTCCCCCGCAGGCGGAGCGATCTCTCCCGCCGTGATGAGCCCGAGCGGGATGACGAGCCCGACTGGCTCGCTGGACTGGCGGTTCAGCCCGCCCGCGCGCGCACCCTCGCAGCAGTCCCAGCGGTCCCAGCAGGACGTCCGCCCGCTCCACGTCCCCGTGCGGCTCAGCGACCCCCCGCTGCCCGCCATCCCGCCGCAGACGGCCACGCGGTGGGACGACCCCCAGACGGCGATGCGGTGGGACGACCGCAACAGCGGTCCGCCCGGGGACGACTTCATGCCGTCCCCGCCGCGCGCACCGTTCGCGGCGCCCGCGCGCCCCGGCTCGGCGCCCGTGCCGGACAAGCCGCTCCCGCCGTTTCACGAGCCGGGCCACCACGCCAACGCGCAGAGCTTCGGGCCCGGCCAGATCATGTCGCCGCAGGGCATGGGTCCCGGCCCTGGCCAGTTCATGCCGCCTGGCCCAGGCCAGTACATGCAGCAGCAGCCCGGCCCTGGCGGCTTCAACGGCGGACGGCCGCCGGGGTCGGGCGGGTACGGGCCTCCGCCGATGCAGGGGCAGCACCCACATCCGGGACCGCACGGCTACGGCCAGCCACGGAACATGACCGCACCTGGCATGGACCCACCCATGCCGCCCGGCGGCGGCCTGCGCAAGGCCGCGTCGTCCGGCGCGCTCGCTGCGCAGTTCGAGCAGGGCGGATATGGCGGCCCGCGGCCGCCGATGCCGTCCGGTTTGCACGCCCCGCAGGCGCGCATGCTCCTGCCCTCGGCGCTGCAGAACCGGGTGGTGTCGTCCGTCGGGGGCCCGCCCGAGGACGAGGACGTGAGCCCGCCGACGTCGCCGCGGCAGTCGGGCGAGGCGGGGCCGCCGGGGCCGGTGGTGTCGACGGTGATCGCGCAGATGAAGTGCAAGGTGTTCCTGCAGCAGCAGCACCAGCAGTGGAAGGCGCTCGGGGGCGCGAACCTGCGCGTGTTCGACCAGCAGCCGGTGAACGTGAAGCAGCTCGTCGTCGAGGCGGACGACAAGAAGAAGACGCTGCTCATCTCGACGCTCGTGCTCACCGACGGCGTCGAGCGCGTGGGCAAGACGGGCGTCGCGATCGAGCTCAGCGACAAGGGCAAGCGCACCGGCATCATCTACATGATCCAGCTCAAGAACGAGACGACCGCGAAGGGCTTCTTCGATACGCTGCTGCTGGGCTCGGACCGGAGGGCGCGCTAGGGCCTCGTGCATATTCTACTCCATCTACTTAATACAGAACATGATGCGTTCAGCTCGATTCTAGAGGCCATGCCAGCTCGACGGTGAGAGAGATGTGGTCCGAGCTCGTCACCCCTTTCATGGGGATTCCGGGATGCAGCTCCTCCGTAGTGGGTGGTTTGAGGTACCCGACCACTTGTGCTTTGGTTCCTGACGTGGCTGGCTCGAGGAGGAAGACGTAGTCTGTGTTCATCAGCACGCGAACAGTGACACTGGACATGAATGTCCTCACCCAGAACTGTCTTCCAGTAGTGAGTATAGCTCGTCCACTCTGGTTCTGAGGACCCGGTCCGCTCCAGAGGGAGCTCCAACCGCGGCCCACACGTGGTGGCTGAGGGGGACGCCCTCTGCGCTTCGTCGTACATGCTGCGTACAGGCGCACCGGCGTCCTTGTACAGGTGCTGCAGTTGCGGGGTGGTGAAGAGCCTGTCCTCTGGCCGGGCCTCGCGGGCATTCGTGATGGCCCGGTCGGGGTCTGTGCCCCCTTCCTCCTCCTCGGCGTCCTCTTTGGCTGGACGTGCCGCCCCCGTACTGTTCTCCGCCTTCGTACTGTTCTCCGCCTCCGTACTATTCTCTTCGGTGGTCCCGATCTTCTTCCGCGTGGTGATCGGCACCGACGGGTCGAGCGAGGCATGCACGACCCGTGAGCGGGCGAGCATGCCGGGGTGCTTCGGCAGTAGTGGTGCACCCACGAGCAGCGCATAGGCAGCGTCGTCTGGCGCAAAGTTGAAGTCTGGGAGTAGGTCTTTGTCAGAGCTTGGAGCAGCTGGTGGCTCTAACTGTACCTCCGGCTATCACGCAAGGCCATGTGCTCTGTCCGATCGAATCGCGAAACTTGGTCGTCTCGCGCAACAAGATGCCAGCCTGCCTGGGCCTACATGTCAGCTTCTGATACCACAATTCGGCAAGTAGTATTGGGCGGACCTTGTTCGCTCATACGTGTATGACGGGTGCCAGAACAAGTGAGTTGTTGCCACAACAATCCCTCGACCCGAGGCTCCGCGGTCACGAAGGGCTACCAACGAACCAATGTTCTTCGTCCGGAAACTAGCACCTCCCTCGGCAGAATCCATGTGCACAACATGCTCACCAGCCTTCTCGTACTTCTCCCGGAGGAAGGCAATCATGCACCCATGCTTCTTGTTCGGACCGGATGCGTAGACCATGTCGTAGCCGACGGCGTTGAGATATGGCTGGATCTTCTCTAAACGATCGACCTCCTACTCGTCGTGTCAACGATGAGAATAATGGATAAGTCACTCAGCGCACCTGAAGACAGATTATATCTGCTTTCGAGCGTATCAACTCGCGATAGAGCATGTGCTCTCGTTCGTTTGCCTTGAGACAGTTGCTGGTCGGGAACATCTTCCTGCCTGAGCGTGAGGGTTAGCTCCACTCTCGGCGGGGGGATGTAGATCTATTGCTACTCACGGACGAGTGACTGCGCTAGCAACTAAGGAAGGTGATGTTGGGAGATGCTCAAGTGCGAGGCAGCGAGTGACGGACATTCCATGTCTTGATTTTCGTGCGCTGCGAACACGCGCCGGCAGGTTCGGGCAGGGTGACCCAGTCTCTCTCAACTAATTGGCCACGGGGGTCGTCCGCTAGCCCTGGAAGAGCACGGTTGGCAGCGATGGTGACTTGCTCGGCTGCTTGTGCGACTGCTTGTCTCTTCCGCTCACGCTCCTCTCTGAGCTTGACAATCTCCTCAGGCGTGGGCCTGACCCGCGCACGCTTAGGCACAGGTCCATATTCTGTCGACATAGCTCGCCAGAAACGCGAAGGCCGGGAGTGTCTGAGTATGCGCAACACGATGAGTGAGAGAGAGCAAGGATGCTTTCGCGCTCCGACCACTCCTCCGTCCTGCATCAGTTCAGCACATCAACATCCTCCATGCTCATCTCGTCCTCATAGCCTTTGGCCTGAATGTCTCTCATTACTTCCAGCTGCTTGGTCTTCGTGCATGTCCTCTATGCCCTCTACAACGCTACCTATGCACTCTTCGCCCGCTACGCACACTCTCCGCGCCTCTTAACTGCAACACGTCGGCGCATCCCCGAACATCTGAGCTTGTTGCTCACAAGCGATGCGGGTGCGAACGAGGAGGATGTGCGATATGTGTATGAGAGAGCCGTACGGGACGCGATGCGTTGGTGTCGCATCGTGGGCATCTCTAGGCTGAGTGCCTATGACCCTCAAGGCGTGTTATTCTCTTCAGTCTGACCTCTTCCAGTCCTCTAACCTGATTACAGGCGTGCTAGAAGAATCGTCCGATGTTCTTGCATCTCTGATCAACGCACCTACCCCGATCAGGCGCGAGGTCTTCTTCAAGGACACAGCGTACCCTCCCACACCTCCGCTGTCCGACGCAGCAGAATCTAGGGCTTTGTCTCCTGAGCCAGAACTATTTGATTTTGATCTATCTGTTACTACTTTGCGTGTTCCAGAGAAGCTGTCAGGTGGGCTGTCCCGCACTGAGTAAAAGTGACAAGCACTGAGCCGTGATCAGGTCTTCGGGAGGTGACACCCCCCTTCGTTGTTCATCTCCTGTCTCCCAAGTCATCTTTCGACGCCATCGTCCAAGCCACACGAGATATTATTGAGAAGGAGAGCAGCAGTCGATCAACCGATCCGTCCTCTTTCAAGATATCGGTCACAGAACTCCAGGACATACTAGAGGGTAGGCAAGCAATCTCTACTACTACTACTACTGAAGCCTGTCTACAGGTGAAAATGGCTTCCCAGCACCAGACCTGTTGATTGTCCACCACTGTTCTCCTTCAAAACGTAGCAAAATGCCGCTCGAACTACACGGGTTCCCTCCGTGGCAAATCAGGCTGAGTGAGATCCAGTGAGCCTTGTTTCATCATGTACCATAGCCTCTTCTGATCACGCTCTATCACCAGCCACGATCAGTACGCGGCAACCTATTGGAGGTGGCTGATGCCCTGGAGACGCAGCCACATCGTCCCGCTAAGCGAAGTTAAGTTCCGCACAGCCCTTGACGGGTACGCCTCCGCGGAGATGCGGCTGGGCAAGTGAATAAATAGCTCGATGCGTTTTGAGCGGATCGTGGCCGGCTCGGCAGGGCTCCCTCCGAGGGGTTGGGCGTCTATCGGAACCCGCCGTTGATGTCGGGTCTCCTCTTTACTTCCATGGCTGTTTCAATGCCATCCGCTCTTACCTCTGCTTGTTACTATCATTAACCCGTTCTATTTGGGGTCACATCTGCGTGCCTAACAAAAGCATTGACGTTCGACTTACTCGGGGTCCCAGCATCGAGCTCTAGCCCCACCCTCGACTTGTGCAACTTCAAGAAACACTTAGCGCTCCTTAGCGACGTAGAGGACGCCTATTGAAGAAAGTTGGTATACATCGACGAGCTGGAAAGTCCTGTGTAAGACAGCCAAACCCGAACCGCACGCCAAGGTTATCATCCGTTTGTACCATACGATGTCCTCGGCTGTCCCGCAGCCACGTCCACTACATCCAAAACGGATCATACTTTGCTGCGATGGGTACGTCATCGAACTTCGTGCGACTCGATCTAGGCCTCACCGCCGCGTGCAGTACATGGCAAGACGGATTGATGATAGAGCAGAGATGGAAGTTCACCAACATATTGGTGAGTGATCAGCACCGGTTCCGCTAAGCGATGACATTGACAGTGACTGCTCAGCGTCTCGCTCGAGCCATCAACCATTCAGATGACCGCCAGTACGTCACTGTGACGTACCTCTCGAGCACTTTCCCTGATCCCAATGCGTACAGCGACCCTCCGATCCCACAAATTGTGTTCTACCAGAGCGGGATAGGCACAGACAACAGTCTTCGTTCGCGCTTGGTCGACGGTTCGTACATCTTTCGTACGCAGTACATATCCCCCCATTAACGAGCATCTAGGTGCAACCGGTTCTGAGCTGGGTGAGTAACGTTGCCCTTGGGACAGCAACAGATGCTCAGTAGCATTCGCTCACAGGTGACAAGGTCCAAGAGGCATATGCTTTCCTAGCGCACAACTATCAACCTGGTGATGAGGTACATGCGTTTTAATACAAATCATTTCATCAGCGCTGAGGAATGACATCACATACAGATATTTCTGTTCGGGTTCTCAAGGGTAGCTATCATGACATGAGATGTCCTTCTGCTGCTACTCACACGAGCTTAGGGAGCGTATACAGCTCGTATGGTAGCACAGTTTGTCGTATGTCAGCCCACCCACACGAGGAAGAGGTACTCAAAAGAATGAAACAGGGACATATTGGGATACTAGACCGCCAAGACATGGACGCCTTCGCTGGTCTTTTTATCGCATTCCAGAAACGCGGTAAAGAACATGATGCCGACAGTACGTGTTCTGTATATTGGCGTGGTTTCCCCTGTCAATCATCCGCATCTAGAGGTGGCCAAACTCGACCGGGAGCTTCACCCTTGGACGCAACCAACTTCCAGAGGCCGTGTTCGGGTGACGCAGGGCAACCCTCAAGCCCCGTTTACCATCAAGTGTGTAGGAGTCTACGATACAGTCGGGTATGCTTCACACAGTGCAAGGATCATCATGAGTGCGGCTGATGAGAAGCAGATCCTTGGGTCTGCCTGAAGAATTGACTTTCGTCTCCAAAACAATGCGCCAGGTCTTCGGCTTCAAGTGGGCTTAGCTGATTTGGCGAAAGGTACTTTGCTTACAATGACGAAAGTGATCACGACTTGGGAGATTACATTGCACGAGCGTATCATGCTATGGCCATCAACGAGCAGCGCGAGGACTTCGTAAGTTTGCCATCTCGACCGTAGTCTTGTATGCTCATGATCAGAACATCTGCAAATTCCAACAAACCGACACCGGACGACAAAGGGGTCAAATCTTGAGACAGGTACGATCCACGACACATCACAATGACCGCTGAATTACCAGGCTCATTTCTGCCCAGTGCTGGTTCCGAGGTGTACACAGCGACGTACGCCCGATCGCTCCGACCCGTGGTATATTTATGAACCTGCAATTCTAGATTGGCGGAGGCTACCAGGAGCATGATATCTCCGATCTTACTCTCACATGGATGGCGGTATGGCCTCCTCATTTCTACTTATCCACACTTTGCATTCTCACATTTAGACAGGCGAACATACAAGATGCCCTCTCGCTGGATCTGGACTATCTGTTTTCAAGGTCTCAGCAACCCATAGCGCCGTGGGGACAGCAGCCTCCTCATAAGTGCGTGTGTATATAAACTGCCTTGTGATTGTGATCTAAACTGTCATGGTCAGCTCCGAAGTTGGGGTCTATCGGTTCTCTGCCTCTATCCAACGGACACTACCCACCGTGACAGACGATATCACATACGAGACGATCCATTCTTCGGCTCTTCAGCAGCTCGACGCCCCGCCTGCTGAGTTGATTGAAATCGTCCGTCAGAACCCCGCCATCGTTGCACCTCTCATGGACTTGGAGCAACACATTCGCCGTCACTGGCCACGGGTCATCGACCCGGCTTGGGCCGATACAAGCGATGCTCAGGCATCCGGTACTCATAGGGGAGCCCTGCATATCCTAGACAAGAAACTCCATGAGCTTGGCGACCGAGTGTTCCACTCGGAGCGGGCTCAGACCGAGAGCGGCCAGCCAGTGTACGACGAGAACTGGATCGGGCGCCATGCAACTCCATTTGCACACATGCTCTCAACCATAGAGTCCAAGGATTGAAAGGATGTACTACTGTAGCTTGATATGAATGCTTCTTGCTTTCTTGCTTTCTGTCGAAGTGTGATTCGGGTTGACGCCAGTCACGCCACACTTCTCTTGGACCACAACCACCACCTGCTCTTCGTCGCTCAATCAGACGCTTCCTTTTTACGATGGATGACGGCCTTGCGGACAGGATGCTCCAAGAGATAGAATCAGAGACGCTCTGTGATGTTCGTACGGCATGATCCGTCATGTGGATATGGCTCTGTTCGAGAAAGCTAATCGCACACTCAGCTCTTTCACAACATGGATACCCACAGAGGTATAATTTACTCCGATTGTAACTAATAAAAACTGACTGACACTTTGCCAGGCTTTATGGACAGCTCAGAGCCGATGTTGGCGTCCCCTCGGTCGCGTGGTGACATTCTCGAACTTCATGGACCAGCGAAATCAGGGAGAACCCACATATGTTATTCGTCACTCCTGCGATGCCTTTTGGACGATGATCATAGCAAGGCATCCAGCAATTCTGCTGTCGTCTTCGATATGGATGCATCTTTCGACATCGAGAGGCTCCATGCAATGGTCTTGGCACACGTACAAGATGCTCGTAGTGGGTCGACGCATCAGACTGCAGCGCAAGCTTCCCATCTGAATACTCCGGAAGCCGTATCTATCGCTTGCATCGAGAACTTGGTCGTGTTCCGGCCTGCTAGTGTGTTGCAACTTGCGGTCTCGATAGGAAACTTGCCTTCCTACATGGCCACACACCTGCCTCACTTGAAATTTGCTCTCGCAGTTGTTGATCCTCTTGTCGGCCCATCCTACTGGTCGGAACGCCACATCACCGAGAAGGCCAAAGGTCTCAATGCCCCACAGCAGGTTACCGTATCGCCTGTTCGGCGTGCCGTGTGGGCATTGGAAAGGCTTCGTATGGAGCAATACGTTGCTATTGTTTATACGTGCTGGTCGCTTGGCCCGCCCCCGCAGATGCCTGTATATTGGCAGCACATCAGACAACCTCGTACTCGGAAATCATTGCCAGCCGGCGTCCCTCCGGTGCTTACGCCAAGCCTTGAATACAGCAGTAGCCCGTTCCACATAGAGCCTTCCTTGCCGTCTTCCGAATCGGCGATCATGGCAGATCCCTCTCACGATTCATCAGCCGAGGGCAGTCTTGGCAGCATTCTGCCGCAATCTGAACTGTGTTACAGCAGATGCCTGCCTCGGGCAGCTCCAATGGTGCAGCGGGATCTCAGTCTGGAAGAACTGCTGAAGCACCAGCTGAGACCACAAGAGCAAGGAAAGACGGTTGACATGACAAGCGTGCGACATCAGCCGCCTCTCAATTCCTCCTCATCTGTATCAGACTGCGCTTTTCTTGTGACCAAGACAGCTGTGCGAGGGAGTCATATACAGCCTTCTGCTCACTTTGGTAGCTGATAGACAGGTGTAAGAAGAATTGTGCAATTAAGACTGTGTATTAGACGAATCTACGTATATAAGAATGCTAAGCCGGTGGCTCTACATATTAACACGTGCACTAGGTAGGAGGATAGGATACTGTAATATGCAATGCAATGACGTCTAAGATGATCTAAAACGAGCAGTCCAGCTGCATCAAAACCAATTGACCCCACAAGACTCATTCAGTTGCGTAAACCCCATTGAGGAGCTCGGTGAAGACGTCCTCAACCGCCTTTCGGCGAATATTGCCCTTGGTGGATGTGCGGGGCAACGTCTTGGGTGGCACAATAACGATGAAGCGAGACTCCACGATGCGCTCGTGCATGTAACGGCGGGAGTGGAAGTGGCGAGTACGATCCAGGATCTTCTGCTTGAGCTCCTGCTCATCGCCGGCGATCGAGGGCTCGATGAAAAGCGTCGGGGATGGGCGGCCATTTCCGACGACCACACAGTCCTCAATCAGATCGGCACATGTAGCGCGCACGTTGTCCTCAATAGATCTGTCAGATTGGAGATTAGTCTCATGCCGTCCTCTATCACCGGAGCAGCTGAACTCACTTGGTATCGCAGCGCAAGCTGTTCTCAGACTTGATCCAGTCGTCGTCGCGACCGCGGAAGAGATAGCGGCCGGGCTTAACCTCCTGGAAGAGATCGCCAGTGTGGTAATTGCCGTCAGGGCCGCGCATAGAGACGTGAGGGCAGTCCGGTGATTCGCCGAGGACGACGAGCTCGACTAAGCGAGCGTTCGGGTTGCGGCTAGCGGCGGCACCTTCGGCACCCTTCATGGGCAAGAAAGCGTACTTGGTCCCCGGGAGTGGCTGCATGAAGCGCTCGCCATCGGCGGTATAGAGGAGCGCGCCGACTTCCGTACTGCCGAACACGTTACGGAGCTTAATGTTGTGCTTGTAGGCGAAGGCCTCGTCCTCGGCAAGTAGACCGATGCCACAGAAGAAGACCTCGTCCATGGACTGCAGCGCAGCGAGAACCGTAGGATCACTCCGAGCGGCACGGATGTGAATGGAGAGGAAGGTGCCAAACTGGCGAATGCAGTTTAGGGAGCAACGACGAACCATATCGACCATCTCCGCGGAAGAAAAAGCAGGCTTGGTTGGTTGAATGGTGCAGGCGCCGTTGTGCAATGCACCAATCAGCATGAACGTCTGTGCGATGTGGGACATGCTTCCACTGTGGTGATGCCAAGTCAGTCGAGAGTCCTATCAATGTTGTCGGCGAATTCCACTTACACCCATGTCGTAACGTCTTGGCGGGCGGTATCCCGACGGCGGCAGAGCACGTCTGACTTCGATATGATGTTGTCCAGCCATCGGTAAGAGCAAGGGATAACCTTTGGCAACCCGCTTGTGCTTCCAGAAGTATGGAAAATGCAGGATGGGCTGTCAATATCGATGTCTTCGCCAAGTGACGGCAAAATCTCGTTGTTGCCGAAGATGAGGTGAGATGGGAGAGCCGCAAAGATAGGCACAGGTGAATCCGAGAGCGAGCAGGGTGTGGCCACGTCGTGGATCAGAGCGGCAGCGTTGACGTTGGACATGAGCTGGTAGACAACTTCGGGATTCGGCAAGCGCAGAGAAAAGAGCTGAGGGATGTATCCTGCGCGGGCGAGTCCATAAACGTGCAGGACGTCCAAGTAGGCTCCGCCACTCAACCTACAGATGGGATCAGCTAACATTACTGTGTCTATCGTTTGTCAAACACACCACATGCCCACGACAGATCGGTGCGGAATGCCTGCGGTCTGCAGACACCGGCGCCAGTATTGAGCGAAGCGCTCAACATCATCGTTGAACTCTCTATATGTGATAGACCGCCATTCGACGATAGTGCTCGACTGTTCGTCAAGAACAGGAGTGCGGAAGGCAGGGAGGTCTGCGTAGTGAATCGCGCTTGATGCAAGGATGGTGAGATGCGAGCGAGGCATGATGTTGGAGGAGGAGGGTGCGGCGGACGGGTGTTGAGTTTGTTCTCAGCATCGCATCTGCTTATATAGACAACTGGCCAAGGGACCGCTGAGGCGCTGATCTTCCACGTCGGTAGGCTTTGAGGTACTCGGGGCTCGGTTGTGAAAGTAGCGACTCCGATGAGGACATCAGGAAAGAGTGACGCCGACTCCCGGCCAGTGAAACGGAGCACACGGTCTGGAACCCGGGGTACCGCGGAAGCAACTGCCCCGAAACACTTTGACAGCCTCCCCTTGTGGCGGTGAGAGCCTCCTTACCACTGATCGGACCACACGGCAATTCACTCGCAAGCGACTGGTGACGGCAGCCACTAGCACACGCTGATAGTTAGCCGTTAGTACCAGTCAACTATGAATTCCGAATGCCGTCTTAACATCCCATCTACTTATCAATCTTCTGTTTTATGTCAGCTTGGCGATCAATCAAGAGGGGGACAGTGCTCGCTAAGCTGCTCACTGAGCAAAGCTCAAGAGTGGTGCTCAAAGCTTCGGTACGACAGTTCCAGCGCAACAATCGGATCACTTCTAGGCGGTAGTCTTCCGTGGAGATCACGCAAAGGGTTGCCGACGAGAAAAATCATGCATCTCGTACGCTCTGCCTTGGTCAATTCAAGGGATGAATGGCGGAGCCGTTGTATGATGAAATGGTTCATGAGACGGAATATTCAATCACCACACTTGCCACTTTGGGAGCCGAGTCGTATCAACCCGACGATTCTCCTCTGTCATGCAGGCACGAGAAGCTAGCTAGCTCCACAGTTACAGCCGCGCTGAGTTTTCTTCTCAGTCAGCAAGTGTAAAGATTAAAATTGCTCTGACAGCCAGCTCAAAGTCGCTGATGTGCCTCTCTGACGTCGTGATCCTGTGAGATGGCTTATGTCGTGCCTGCTGACCCTGAGAGGTGAGGACATCCAGCCCTACCTACGCACGTGGTATATCGCAACGCGGATCACCCGGCCATGAGCGGCAACCAGTCGACTTGGCGCAGCACAGTCTTGTTCTGCTGGTCCGGACTCGACAACCGTGACTCCATTGCGGAGACCTGAGTTGCCGCACACCGCTGGGCAAGATCGTCGCTGTGCACGACCGTCCTTGGCATCGATTGCCGCAAGGGTACCAGACAGTCCGTCGGCATCCCACGGAATTATGCTCGGCTCCGAAGCGTTGAAGCCTGGCACGCCGCACCGCACGAACTGTCAGACTCTTTCAGCGCTTGTGATCAGCGTTACGCACTCACGTGATGTCTATGTGCTGGTGTACGAAATGTGCGGCACGCCCTTCTTCAATGTTCTCACTTCCACCGAATATGTGGATGTGGAGGTGAAATTATGCTCGAGAAACGGTTCAGGTCTCCGTGAAGCAGTGGCAGCCCGCTAATCGTGGTATGACGAATATGATCTATTTCTGGGAAAGTTGCCTGAGCACATGTCGGCTTCGAATGACGGAGAGATAACAGCACGCATGATGTTTTTTCTGAGCTGACTAAAGTAAGTCATCAAGATCATGTGTCACTGTCAACCGCTTGTTTTGACACTTACTGGCGATGGAGCGCTCACCTCGTACGGCAGTGCCTTTCCAATCTCACACATAGTTGAAGTGAGAGATCGAAAAAATAGTGAAGCTAGTGTTCTCATGGAGTGCAGTGTCCCTCCATCAATTGGTACAGTAGGGATGGTGGCCAGTCATGCTTCACAATCGGGTCACGTTTCCGAAGCGAGTGGTAGTATCCGGCAAGAGTACAGCAGGCCAAAGGGGGGGGTGCAAGGACTCAAGTGATAGACTGGACTCTGCGGATGTAGGAGTGGACGACACAGACTCGGGTGACTTGGAAGAATGAGGCCAAGCAGGTCAAGGGACCCGCGTCAGCGCTTCCGACTCGCTCGTTGGCTTGCTCGTCTCTCTCGCCGTCAGGCAGGCGCGTCAGCCAAATCATACACTACTGGCTATCTCTGCTGTGTCACCTCACTGGATACGAGCACGCCTGTTCCGGGGATAGAAACACGCGAAAGCCGAGGTGCGAGCTCTGCGTCTTGGTGCGTGTGGCTCTGCTCACTGAATCCTTAGTCGTGTCTACGCTGGCGTCGCGCGGGATTGTCCATGCTCGGGATAGCGAGTACTTACGGGTCACCCTTGAAACGAAGAATTCTTGCCCAATGCTTTCCGTCGTGGCGTCTTCTTCATCCTCCATGTCGCTCGCTCGTGCTCCCAGCCCATGCAGACGTGGCTTGTGCGTCGGTTCACAAACGCAAAGACAGTCAACCTTCTTCGCCTGTACTACCTCCCCAGTCCTCTCATACGCCCGCGAAGGACCCAGGAAGGATGCAGGTCAGGCCAAGAAAGCCAGGAAACGCCGGCGGGCCGCCGGGACTACCCTCGGAGCTGTTGTCTATCCTCAGTGGTTCAGCATCTCACCGTGCCAGGCACAATTCTCGGGCACGAGAACTCATCGTTCATCATCTCCCGACCAGCGAACACGTTCGGAAGAGCGCAGAGCAAATATCAGCCGCTGCCCACCCGTTCCAAGCGTATCCTCTCCTTGTACTCGCACACGAGGCAGGGCTGGCTCTGAAAGAAAACGTGTATCATGGCGTTGTCTATCAATTGTCTCGGAAGAAACGTTGGCGTCTGATCCCTCCAGTGGTCATGCTGGCTGCGCGACAACTCGGACGCTCTACGGGACGGCTTCTCAATTGGATGCTCCTTGCCTACACCGAACTCTCCCATTTCACCCGGCTCAATCAAGTTTTCGACACCTTCGAGCGAGAGCACATTCCCCTTTCCAGGAGGACTTTTCATCTCCTTGTCGCCGGACATCTTCGCAACAACGACATCAAGCAGGCTCGTGGCTATCTACAAAGGATGGAGCAGGCGGGCTTACCCATCGACTCCTCGACCCATGCCCTTATCCTAGATGTTTACCGAACACTCGGTCCAGACAAAGAAGTCGGCCGTCGCGCATTCCAGGCGTTAGAAGACATTGGTGGTCGATCTGCGACACACATCCTCAACAATCTCATACAGGTCTGCCTCGATGGAGACGACTTGTCAGGCGCTCTCGACGTCTTTGGTTTCTTCGGATCCTCGGTGCCGCCGATACCGCTTGCATCTCACCCTATCCCCGAAACGTCGCACAAGATTCAACCTGATCCTGCCACATATACCATGCTCCTCAACTACATGGCTCGTATCCAAGATTCGCCTCGTGCAATGCAGGTGGTCGAGCAAGCTCATCACTCTGGACTGAGCCCCGACAGTATGCTCATAGCGGCCCTGGTTCGAGTATACTTCCAGACTCAAGATGCTGCACATGCGGTTGCCGTCGTGGGCCGTGTATGTCAAGATAGCGTGCCATATGAACGGTTTGTGGAATGTGGTGCAGCCGTCTCCCCTCGTCACCTCCCCATCGCCTCCTGGACATCCATACGTCCCGATGCCCTCATTCTCAACGAGTTGGCCGAGGGGCTTCTGCAGACTCGTGGTCTCCCTGGATTTGTCGCCACCATGAGGATTATGCGTGCTTGCGAAGTGCGGCCCGATGAACGCACCGTCGATATCTTCTTGGGGCACCTGCGAAGGAACGAGCGGATTAGGCCTAGAGAACTGCTTCGCGTTCTAAGAACACTGCGTCGTCTCGGCCTACCGACAACTAAGAGCCAGTATCACGGCATTCTCAGTGCAATGGTACGAGAAGAGCGACTGCTGGTTCAGCTGGGAGGGTGGGGACGGCGTCTCCATGCTGCGCCCTCAGTCGACTTCACATCTCGTGCGAGTCGGATCTCGAAGGCGTCGATCAGGTTTCATCCAGGTGGTGGCTTCACGTTCCCGACACGCCTCAGGTATCGCCGCATGATAGAACCCATCATACAGTCCCTCAGCTCGCGTGGCGTGCGAGCTGACCGCGCCATCATAGGGTTGCGAATGAAGCACGATGGCGTCATCAAGGGCGACGTCGAAAGCTCTCGCTCCCTCTTGGCCAACATGGTCGTCGCTGGTATGCATCCGAATGCATATCACTACTGTGCGCTCATGGAAGGCTACTCTGCCGCTGGCAACATGAAGGCGGCATCGGAAGTGATGCAGTCGGCGCAATCGGCTGGCGTGAAGCCGAACGTGGTCATGTACACGGTGCTCATCGTCGGATACGCCCGCAAAGGGGAGGCTAAGAGGGCACTGCGGACCTTCGAGCAGATGCTGGAGTCTGGAATCCGGCCAGACCATGCCTCGGTGGATGCTCTCTGCAGCGCATACTCCGCTGTGGGGGATAATCTGCTCGCGCGTGAACTCTTCATTCGATTGTGGCCTCACGTTGCGGACATGTCCCACATCGATCCTCAGGATATGTCCCTCAACGAGCTCCGGGACGCCTTCAGGGCGACGGCAGGAAATCAACGATCGTTCACTTCTCGACCGAAGACGCGGCGACGCATGTTGCGATGGAAGGTTAGACGTGTCATGGATGTTTGGGCTCATGACGACGCACGACCACATACTGCGAAGAGTCGCGTAGAACCATAGTATCTCGGGCTAGCTAGTACGTCTCATATATATTCAATTCCGGTTCCCGTGCATCACATCCAGTAGCCGAATGGCGTCCCTGACCGCCTCGGCTGGTACCTCGCGTACAGAGGGTTGGCCGCAGCAAACACTAATCACCCGCTGATGATCAGGTACAGCACTGATATCATGCCTCTGCTCGGAGTCCAAAGCGGTGGATTCATTGATCGGAGCTGGCGAGATAAGAACCCGAGGGCCTGTGCACCGGGATCTCTGAGCAACCACGTCGGCCAGGAGCCGGAGATCCGCGAAGGACGCGTTTGGGTGATGTTCCTTGATCTGTCGCCAGGCCTCATTGCATGGCACGTTCGGATTGTTAGAAGAGGCCGGTATTGGGGTAGGAGCTGCGACATCCAGTGTGGAATGTTCCTCGTGTCCTTGTTGAGACTTTGCACTAAGAGAAGTAGGCTGCCTTTCCAACATAGGGCAGTTGGCGCACGGCTGAGATGACACTGCCTTCATGGATTCGCCAACTGCCGTGCAGAAGGCTTGACCCAATGTGTCGTCAGCGCAGGCCATGCAGTTGGACGGATCTCCAGAGCATGTCGGAGACTTGGTCTGCATGAAGGGCGCTTTTGTGCCGTAATCTTTCAGTGCTCTAACTGGAAACACGGTGCCCGTCTTGCTAGCATTGGGGCGACGAGGAAGGAGAACAGGAGCTTGATAAGGCGGAAGGTTGTCCAGAAGGGAATGGGTAGTGTCCGGCATGATGTTGTGTTTGTTGCCCGGTATCGGATCGGAGACCAGTGATTGCGGTTGCGTGTGACGGAGAATGTCTGCACAGAGATACGTGCCACCATCATCGCAGAGCCCACAGCCGAACGCTGTAGGTGCTTCCTCCTCGAAGAACGACCGCGTCGTAAGAGCTAAAGCTTTCGATTGTTCAACATCCGTCGCACTATCCGGGGATGCGAGAGATGAAACCCAAGCAAGGTGATGTGAAGCTTGGGGGATGACGATCGCCGTCGCTGATGGCCCGTCCAAAGACGTTGCCGTCAGGGGTGGTGATGGAGGTATTCCGGACAGTAAAGACCTTCCTGCCGTGTAATTGAAAGATGAACCCCGAGGATGTTTCAGTGGGCGAGGGCTGGTAAATGCCTGTGACGGGCTCAAGGGTCGCTTCGTCGCAATTTTGAGGGAAGCACCCTCCAGCGCCGCAAGCTGGTCCTTCAGTCGCGCATTTTCGTGACGAAGAGCCTCGTTATCTTCCTTCAGCCGGCGTGCGATGCCTTGCAAAGCAACATTGCGCTCGACTTCGCCTTGCTCATAGCGTCGAACACGTTCTTGAAGCTCGGCAAGATGTTCCTGCTTTCGCTCGCGGAACGCACGCTGAGCCACTCTAACAAATGCTTGAGTGTAAAGTTACGCAAACGAGCATGTTATAGCGCACCTGTTCCGACCTTTTTTACCCTGCGTGCAAGGAGGAGTCAAACCGAGTCATGGAGTCGAAGGCTAATAAGCAGGGCTTACCTCTGGAGCCGAATTAGAGGCTGTTATGGACGAAGCTTGTGCAGGCTGCTCCGGAAGTGCAGCTGTTTTGGGCTTCCGTCCAGGTTTGAGCTAAGCGCTGCTTGTTCAGCTACCCTGCCCACAAGGTCCCATACCCATGAGAACTCACCCTTGGAGGAACAACCCACTCCCGAGACGGCTTAGCCCATAGCACAGGTTGATTACTGGTGCCCGCTTCTGTAGTGTTGGCTGAAATTAGGCGGTCAGACATGATGATGGCGTGTGGCAAGCCGCGTATCTGATAAGACGATTCGCCGGCGGCGCCGCACAAGCCACGACCTTCTTGCACAGCCACGCCGCTGTTACGGCATGTGAGGTAGCTGTGGTTCCAGGACAACGTCTATATAGGTGCACAACAAAGCAGACAAAGCAAGTAACTGTCCATATCCAAGCAAAAGTCAGAGTCAAGCCGCATCACCTCCGCAGCTTTGAGTTCTTCCTCTGCGCGCCTTTCGTGCTCTCACCACTCGGTCTCCTCCTCTCTTGAAATGCGACCACATCATCCTGGGACCGCACATCTACCGTGGCGCGGAGTTCGTGGTAGCGCATAAGATCATATGACTCGCCTTTGGAAGAAAGAGGCACGTCAGTTACTGGACTGGTAAAGGCAACAAGGCACATACCCCGAGCGACACCTGCACGGTCGTTTGGTAGCCAGATCGTGGGTGGAGGCGCGACTAGTTCGGGGGCGTAAAGGATCCCAGCCACTTCATCTGAGTGATCCGTGAACGGCAAGGGGGGCAAATGCGGCGGCGCATCCGGGTGAGATCGTGCAGCCCGTTCAGTAGCCGTCAAGTCATCAATTGTCTCTGTGGCTGAGGCAGAGCAAAGATCAGCCATCATAAAAATAGACGTCAAAAGGCACTCACGAAGTGGGATGGGTCCCTGAAAATCCTTGCCTGGCATGACCGCGAGGTTGATGCTCATCATTTCCAGCACAGACGCAAACGATCCACGCGCACGAGGGTTCATCCCTGCGTTGTCGCCAACAAGGTCTGTATTCTCCTCATCCGAGTTGCGTTGATGGGCCGGTTTGGCTGTCTTCCCGAACGTCTCGATGGACTTCCGAGTTGCGGGACCAAGCGAAGCGGGCCCTGGCAGACGGCCCCTTCGTGCACAGTAGAGCTCAGAAACGAGCATAACCAACACAGCGAAGCCACACAGGATGCCTCCCTCCGGCCACAGGCGTCGGGACAAGAGTATGAGGCCAAGGATGAGGGGCTGTAGCGACGTGAGCGTAGCGAATCGCCGGAGAAGCCAGAGTTGTAATAGGCCGCCAGTCTGTGAGTGCGTACGAGCATACACATAGCCGACGAGATAGCGATGGGCTGAGCGCAAGTCAGCAGTTGGTCTCTGGCGCAAGCAGATGTACTTACCAATGAGTGTGAGGAACACAAGTAATACGACGGCAGGCCCGATGAGGGGGAACAACAAAGAGAAAGCAGATGCAATTACGATGGCGAGTATGCAGCAGCCCATGGCAAAGGTAGGGTTGTAGCTTCGTGGATAGATTGCTGCATTGAGGTGAGCTCTTAGGATTTCCCACATTAGTGGAGAAGCCTACATCGGAACCGGTGCCGAGGTGTAAGAGCGTGCTGTTCTGCACGTTTCACGGTCCAGAGTCGAACAGGCTGCAAGAGTAGCAAGCCTGGTGCGATGATAGCTACGTTGACAACCATGGCCAGAAGTAGAGCACTCATGTAGACAGACCCGTTGGCCACAGTTGCAGTGCGGTTGTCGCGAAGGTCGAATGCTCGAAGAGCGAACAGAAGGGCTCCCACTATGGTCAAGAAGGCAAATCCAACGATGGTCAACACCCAAAACGTCATCTTGAGCGATGTCAGTTCCCATGTGGAGATGGAAACCTCCGTGCTCAGACGGTTGGTGACTGTATAGTACATTAGCCTCACAATATATCTGAATGAGGGGGAAAAACACACAGTGCAATATGGCGACGGCAATGGTGATGAACAATGTTGCAGCCAGAGAGGCACACAGGCCTGTGACCAAGCCTGTAGTCCAATCGTTCTGGTTGCGAAGAGGCTGCAGGAAAGATACGTAGTGGGCAAAGTCTGGAGCGGTCCCCAGAGATAGACCGGCAACTGCAAAAACTGAAAAGGAATGTGAGCATGTCTTCCTCGTTCGGTGGTCCGAGCGACACTCACGCCCAGCAGCAAGAAAGAGAGCAACCAAGATGCAGATGATGATCAGAGCGGCCACATGTCCTTTCCCACCCTCGTGCTGAAGCTCGTGCCAGCGAATGTCCTCTTTCGCTCGACCCTCGATCATCTGCACTCCGGGAAGGAAGCGCACACCGCGACCGACGATGAGCCATCCTTTCACCCCTTTGCCCTCTGCGATGTCTCCGTAGCTATCGTTCTGTGCGTCTGCGACCTTCTCGTTGACGATCTTCAGCTTGCTCCGCCAATGACTGATGTCGGTGTATATGGTGCCGAGGTCGTCGTGAGCAAGACCCGATACAGGGCGGAAAAAGGGGCCATTTGACTGCAGTCGAAGATGGGGGGCAGGCACATGAGTCGGATCCAATTCCGAATACCGAGCCGGGCGCATAGCGAACGTAGATCGGTGCGATGCAGGGTAGTCCCAGATGAGAGGTCGGCGCAGGGCTTCGGCCTGCGCAGCAGCACTCTCCGAGATGCGAGGATCCCGAGGAGTCTGCTGACCATAGCCGGATGTTTGTACAGCGGTAGACTCCGGTCTGTCTGATGGACCCGACTGTGCACTCGCATACCACGAGTTCTCAGCATTCTCCTCGCGTTCTCGCTGGAGGTCGATCCACTCGTCGTCTTCCGTTCCATTCTCGTCCCGGTCGATGTGATTGGGTCCAAAGCGGGCAGGGTTTGGAATGGCAGGCGTATCGACAGGTTGGAGGACCCCTTTCTCATCAGGGCGGACGGCGGTCCCAATCGGCATGCGACCCCACTCACCAGAAGGTCGGTTGTGAACCTCCTGGAACCGCGAGCCGACTGCGCGTTGACGGATCGACTCGGACAATGATGACTCCGGAAGCAACTCGCCGGCAGAGGAGGCAAATGGGCTGGATACGCCTTCGATCCGTCGGAGCTTGTAGTACGAGGAGGGAAGCATGTAACTGCTTGGGGCAATAGACGAGGCCCCAAAGGCTGGGTTGCGAGTGCGACCCATACGCCTCCGAGTGCCACCCAGAGGACGGGGCCTGCTGATGGCTGGACGTGCGGCATTGGGCTCCTCCGCAAAGAAGTCTGCGACACTTGGGTCGGGTGTGACGCTACGGAACGACTCGATGTATTTAGTCTCGGCTATCTCGAGTTGATCCAGAATCTCGTCTCGCTCCTCGATCAGGACGGCAAGCTTATGCGTGTCTCTTTGAGATCGTTTAGTGTCTTAGAAAGGTGACATCGAGGATTGGGTACTGACGTGACGGTAAAGAGGCTTTGGACATCGATCTCCAAGTGCTTCTCGTCATCAGTGGATTCCTTCCGCCTTGCCTGCCGGCTGCGCTGGCCGGCTTTGCTCGAGTCCAGGCTGACACTCAGACCGTTCTTAACAAGGAAGTCCTTCAGACGCTTCTCGCCCCATTGTCCAAAACCAGGTGCTCGTCGGGCGCTCAACCATCCGATTTCCAGCCCACCGCATCGCGTCTCAATCCACCGCTCGCGATAGAGGGCAATCCGCTTGAAATGCTTCAAGATCTTGTAAAGGGCCGGCAGGATCGCCAGGACGATGACGAACGCCGAGAGGATGATTATACGGATGCGTGCGCTCCCGATACCCGTGCTGCTGGCACGCTTCAACAGCGCACCGCCAGACCCTCCAGAGCGCTCTTCGTCCAGGCGCTGGAGAAGCCGAAGGAGACTGATGTCCTGCAACGTCGAATAGACGCCTCCGTATTGCGCACGTTGCACGGTCCGTGCTAAACATGTGGTGTCGACAAGGTATAAAGGAAGGGCTCCGCCCAACGCAAGAACAGACCATCCAGCAACTATCAAGAAGGCGAGCCAGAGGGTACGCTGCGCTAGCTGCTCGTCTGATGGAAAAAGCTCCGCGTCGGTGGGAGCAGAATGTCCAGCATCCGACACATCGCTGGGTACAGAGGGAACGAGTGGAACGTGAGGAAACAGGAAAGCTAGAAGAGAGGATCCAAGGGGCTTGGGTCGGAGGCTATTGTTATGTGAGATACTGTCAAGCAGCCTAATAGCTATGAGCTCACTCTTGCTGCACGAACCATTCGCGGACGGCATATATCTGTCGAAACTGCGGACGAAGTATCGCGAAGAGAAGCTGTGTTACGTCGTATCAGTAACAATACTTCGGCAGGGATATACCAACTCACCCAGATAATAAGGCCAATCACGGTGGGAATGAGAAGAACCGCCAGGATACCACCTGCGGAGGCATCGATTCCGTCACCCAGGCATACTGGACCAGCTTCAACAGCGTTGAATACTGGCGTGGAGGAAGGTGTCGCAGAGGTCATCACAGAGGCACTGGAGTATGAAGAGGAGGTAAAAGGGAGTCGTGAAGGGGGCGGCTGAGGTGGATCGGACGAGGATCCACCGTCCGTTGCGGTGGCCGCGGTAGACGGCGAGGATCCACCAGGGATGCCACTATCGGTGGGTGTCAAGGTCGGTGCTGGTGTCGACGTTGGCGTATACTGGAAGGTAGACCCTCCACTTGTGACGAAGGTCTCGGTGCCGCTCGTCAGAAACGTCTCAGTGCCGGAGGTCGTAAACCAGAAATCGTGGTAGGCTGTAGTCATGGGCGCTGGCCCGGGTGGGTATTCAAGCGACGTATGTATGACGCGTTGGACTGGGGGCTGCGCGTCTGGGTATAGAGCCCTGGAGGCTTCGACTGCGATACGAGAAGAGAGCAACTGCTACTCATGTCGCGGTGACGCGCTCAACTTCGCGACCACGTGCTTGTGGTTCATTTCCGCAGACATATGGGGCCGAATGATGGGAATCGAGAGTTTGAATTATATACAGAACAATAGCACAGCAAGGATGTGAGAGGCAGAGGGTATGTATACATGACACCTACGAAGGTCGACTCAGTCGTGGAGATCATAAATCCAAGGTAGCAGCACTCACGCTATGATCCAAATACCTCTCCCCGACGGACCTGGATTACTTCGTGACCATGAACCCAGGGCGGGGCGTCGCCTTGAACAACAGGCGAAGCGAGTGCTTTCTCCTTGTTTAGCCGCTTCAACTCGCGTTTGGTGACAACAGTTCCGTCTGGCAGTACAACATGCTTGCTCGGAATGCAGCCCATGCTTAACGGAAAGGATGTGCACTGAAAACAGAAATAGTAAGAGTAAGAGAGGAAGGCAGAAGGTCAAGTGATGGAGTGAAGAGCGCACGAGAAATGTAAGGGAAAGGAATGTGTGTATGGGCGAGGCGATGCAAACGTCCGATGGAAAGCAAGGGCTCAGTGCAGACACCACGGGCGATGTCAGTCACTGGAGGTAAGAGGCAGAGGAGTCCTCAGCGGTGGAGGTTGCCAAGCGCCCAGCTGAAAAGACTGGCGGCGCTCCCGTGTTTCCATCACCACCGCCCGCGGGGCAGCGTTCTCGTTCCTCGTCGTGATGGCCCGGTGATCTATATTTCTCGATATCCTCTAGTGATCATTTTGTATCACAGTGTTCCCAGTGCGCCAGACGTCCGTAGAGATCAGACAGTGAGGGACATGCGCAGCGTTCAGCGAGTAGAGTAACATCGTGGAGGTCGAGACCAAGGAGTGAAGAGCCCACGTTGTGTGGCGCATTGGTCGTGTCCTTCCCTCCATGTCCACCGCCGCCCTGAAGAATGTATGGTCGCTTAGCAGTCTCCTCTATGACGCGACAGCTTATCCTAGTATGTGATAGGCAGCAACAACCAAGACACTACAAGAGGCCCAAACCGAGGCACTCTTAACGCTTCTCAATCTGAATGAGACACCCACCTCTGAGCCGAACCCGCTCACGAACCCTGCTGCGGGCAAGGCCGGTAGCACCCTTCCGACAGCAGGATCGTCAGCTGGTCCTCCGGTGTGGAAGGTTCTTGTGCTCGACCAGCGAACACAGGACGTGCTCGCCACTATCCTCCGTGTACAGGATCTACGCGACGTCGGTGTTACCCTTCATGTGTACGTCAAGCACATCGCGTGGCTTATTGAGTATGACTGAACCTACCACGCTCACTAGGCAGCTCAACTCCAACCGTCCACCTTTGCCGGATGTCCCTGCCGTCTACTTCGTGTCTCCTACCATCGAGAATGTCCGTCGGATCGCTTCCGATCTTGCTGGCAGCCTCTACGAATCTTTCCACTTGAACTTCGTCGAACCCATGCCACGTGCGGTTCTCGAAGAGTTTGCCGCCGCGGTAGCACGCGAGGGGACAGAGGAGCTCGTCAGCAGTGTGCTCGACCAGTATCTCAGCTTCATCTCGCCTTCTCCTGCCTTGTTCTCTCTCCTGCCCCCGATGCCTGCGCCCACACCTGCGGTTACACAAACTCCGGCGCCCACAACGCCAGCAGTGAGGACTTCGTACACCCTACTCAATGCACCAGGCACGTCGGAGCAAGACATCGAGGACGAGATCGAGCGCATCTCTGCAGGCTTGTTCAGCGTTGTAGCGACTGCAGGTGAGCAGGTTCTGGTGGAGATAATCGACACCGGCTGACCTCAACTTCTAGGACACGTCCCTTTCATCCGGGCTCCCAAGGGCAACGCAGCTGAGATGGTTGCGAAGAGACTGGAGGGCAAGATACGAGATGCGATTCTCTCGGCTGCTCGGCCAGGCTCATCAACCTCGGGATTGTTTGCTTCGGATGCAACCGGTTTATCCAACCTACAGCGGCCACGTAAGTGAAGCATCAAGCTGGTTCTGCATGAGCTCTCTGACCTAAGATGTTCAGTTCTGCTCATACTTGACCGGAACGTCGACCTCATCTCGATGATTTCACATGGATGGACATATCAGGCACTCGTCTCCGACTGTCTCTCCCTGAAACTCAACCGCGTTACCGTACCACAACCAGAGGGTGTGTTGGGCGGCGGCAAGAAGAAAGCGTACGACCTCGACAGCAATGATTTCTTCTGGGCAAAGAATGCTGCAAACCCGTTCCCACAAGTCGCGGAAGACATCGACACCGAGCTGAATCGGTACAAGACCGACGCTGCGGAGATCACGCGATCGACCGGTGTCAGCGACATGAATGACATTGCCCAAATGTCAGTAACAGGCTCAGACATTCTTGTACCAGATGACTGAACACAGATTAAAGGGATCTCTCGACCAACGCTGCACACTTGAAGACCGCCATCACCGCCCTTCCAGAGCTCACCGCTCGCAAGGCCACGCTTGACACACACATGAACATCGCCACCGCTCTCCTCGAAGAGATCAAGCGTCGGGGTCTGGACGAGCTCTTCTCCGCAGAAGAGGCCGGCGCACGGCAGACTGTGGCCGGCATTCTGGAGCTTATGCGTGGCAAGGAGGGCGCAACTCCCACAGCCATCGACAAGCTGCGGCTCGCGATCGTGTTCTATCTCTCCATGCCGGACAACTCTATCAGTAAGGACGACGTTGCCGAGCTTGAGAAGGAGCTGAGAGCAGCGGGGGCGGACACCGCTGCGTTCGAGTACGTGCGCAAGACACGCGACATCTCGCGGATGACTACGTCCACCTCTCTAACGGGTACGTCAACGCCGGCGACTGACCGAGGCGAGCTCTTCAAGGGCTTCAGCGCCCTCGGAAGCAGGGTGGGTGCAGTGAATCGTCGCACTGGCCGTCACTTCTAACACTTCTCATCCCAGCTCACGGACCGCTTGAAGGAGGGTCGTCTTGACACTCTCATCGCGGGCGTCAAGAACTTCCTCCCCGCAAACAAACTCTTCCCGGTCACGCGTCTCACGGAGGCAGTGATGGACTCATCCGCTGCGTCGAACCAGTCACTGCAGGAGACGGACGAGTACGTCTTCCTAGACCCCCGCACAGCCCGTGCCTCAGGGCCGCCGGGTATGAGCGGTGCTGCATCTCAACCCGGCCGCGCACGCCGAATGGCATTCACTGATTCAATTGTGTTCGTCGTCGGTGGTGCAAGCTACGTCGAGTATGGCAATCTCGACGAGTGGGCGAAGCGGACTGGCAAGAGGGTCACATACGGTGGAACGGAGATCATCGATCCAGGAGGATTCGTGGGGGTTCTTGGGGGACTGGGAGATGCCTCAAGATAATTTTTGCATACCTACATGAGTAATGAGCAGCTTAGTGTTCTGCGGAGAATTGAGTCTGAAGTAGATACCGCAAGTGATTGACAGACGAAGTGAGATTACGTAAGTGCGATCTCTGCTTCACCAAAACCTCTACTACGCGCCGAACGGACTGAGCGTCCTCACTCGAAATGGCGAAGGAATTCACGAGCAGTATCCCCAATAATGAGGGCATTGACTACGCCGACATTGAGGAAAAGTGCGCCGGGATCCCATGCAGCCCTTGGGTGGACTCAGCCCTGACCTGTAGGCCAGATATCAGGTCAAGACCGACGATAGCTTCGAGAACATCATCGTCGTGGACGGCGTCCCGGTTATCGACCGTTCAAAACAGGAGCGTCTGTTGACGAAGATCGTCAAGGAGTTTGGTAAGAAGGGCGCATTCATCAAGCCCGAGGATGTTTTCATGCCTTGGGATGACGCTGCGGACAAGAGCAAAGGGTGCGTACCACTCGTCATTACACAGAACAAAACTCATATTTCTCGCTCACTAGATATATGTTCATCACCCTTCGCAACTACGACGATGCAATGTTCGCGCAGCAGGCTATGAACAACCTCGCGTTCGACTCGAAGCACACCTTCAAGATCAACAAATTCACAGACATCGAGGACTTTGCCGATTATGATGAGACGTATGAGGAGCCTGAGGTTGAGGAGTACCAGGCCAGGGTATGTGCTACTTGAATCTCATAATGGATACACAGATGTCTCACATTTTGTCTCTTTAGGAACATCTAAAGTCCTGGTTGGCGGACCCACAGGGTCGTGACCAGTACGTCATGTACCGTGGTGACGACCTGTCAGTGAACTGGCACGGCAAACCTTCTCAGTGCGAGGAAGCTCATTCGCGAAGCGTGAGTGTCATGCAGGCTCGATCTTACCCTCTCGCTGACATGGACGCTATTACATAGGGATGGACCGACCTCTACACATCTTGGTCGCCCCTGGGAACATTTATAGCTACCCTGCACAGGCAAGGTCTTCGCCTCTGGGGCGGCGCCTCGTGGAGCGCCCAGCAGCGTTTCGCACACCCTCTCGTCAAGCTCATCGACTTCTCGCCATGCGAGAACTACCTCGTGACCTGGTCGCACGACGCGATCGTGGTGCCCGAGGGCGCTCCTCAGGGCCCTATGTACTTCTCGCCCGAAGACGAGGGCAACAACATTGCGGTGTGGGACATCAAGACCGGGAACCTGCTCCGCACATTCCCCACTATCCACGTCGAGGCTGAGGACGGCGGGAAGAAGCAGATGGCGTGGCCTGCGCTCAAGTGGAGCACGGACGACACCTTCGTCGCACGTATCTCGCCTGGCCAGCAGATCAGCGTGTACGAGCTCCCGAGCATGGGTCTCCAGGGCAAGAAGAGCTTGAAGATCGAGGGCGTCGTCGACTTTGAGTGGTGCCCGATCGGTGACAAGGACCGTGAAGACGCTGAGAAGGACGCAGTGGGCGGCGGCAAGGGCCCGAAGAAGGCGCGCGAGAACATGCTCGCGTACTGGACGCCCGAAGTTTCTAACCAACCGGCGCGTGTGACCCTGATCGACTTCCCCGGTCGCCAAATTCTTCGCCAGAAGAACCTGTTCAACGTCACCGAGGTCCGTGCGCCTTCTGATGTCCGTCTTGGTTGAATCGTGTTGACCTACTTTGTGCTCTTAGTGTAAGCTCTACTGGCAGAACCAGGGAGACTTCCTCTGCGTCAAGGTCGACCGGCACACGAAGACAAAGAAGTCCATCTTCTGCAACCTCGAGATCTTCCGGCTGCGCGAGAAGAACTACCCGGTCGAGGTCATCGAGCTCAAGGACACTGTGCTCGACTTCTCGTGGGAGCCGCGCGGCGAGCGCTTCGCCATCGTTTCAAGCAACGACTCGAACGTGGGTAATCCCGGCCCCGGCATCACGATCAAGACGGACATCAGCTTCTACCAGCTCGACCGCCAGAAGGGCGACTTCAAGCAGCTCAGTGCGTGGCCGCGCTGTCTCCACTGCTTCACTTTTGTTGCTCACCTACAATGTACGCAGAGACGCTCCCGGGACGCACGAGCAACACTGTTCGCTGGTCGCCCAAGGGCCGGCACGTCGTACTTGCAACCGTTGGCTCGTCGTCCAAGTCCGAGCTTGAGTTCTGGGACCTCGACTTCCACAGCGAGGAGCCGAACCGAAAGGAGACCGAGTGGGGCTCGGGCATCCAGCAACTCGGTGTCTCCGACCACTACGGCGTCACCGACGCAGAATGGGACCCGAGCGGTCGCTACATCGCCACATCCGCAAGCGCGTGGCGGCATACGGTAAGTGCGGCTGGTTTTGGACGAGTCGCACAGCACCTGACAGTTGCCGCCCCCAGCTCGAGAACGGGTACGCGATCTGGAACTTCCGGGGCGACGAGATCGAGAAGCACATCCTGGACCGATTCAAGCAGTTCATCTGGCGCCCACGCCCGCGCACACTGATCACCAAGGACCAGCAGCGGCAGATCAAGAAGACGCTGCGTGAGTACGGGCGCGCGTTCGACGAGGAGGACCAGGCCGAGGCGAGCACGGCGTCAGCGGAGTTGACGGCGCACCGGAAGCGGCTCGTGGACGAGTGGAACGCATGGCGTGTACAGTGCAAAGAGGAGGCGCCGACGCGCAAGGGCCCCCGCGCGCAGGCGGAAGCAAAGGAGGAGGAAAAGGAGGAGATCGAGGTCTGGGTCGACGAGGTCATCGAGCAGACCGAGGAGGCTGCCGAAGACTAGGTGCAAGTACTCCGTGTTTTCTCATCTCATGTATGTATCGCCATGGTTGCATTACGTGTCGTTCGTGTATTCTATGGTTGTGTGCATATAGATGTGTGAATGTGTGTATGAGTATATGTCATCAAGAGTCGTGCCTCTTTACTGTCCGCCTCCTGGCCTCGCCCTCAAAGCTCTGCCGACCCGAGCTCTCGACGGCACCCTCGTCCGGTGGCGTCTCTGCGTGCCCACTCTGCATCCGCTTTGGCACGGGCGGTGCCTGGTTCGGGCCCGCGGCACCCTCGACGTTCACACCCGCACCCGTCTTGTCGTCGAGCTCAGCGCGGTCCCCATGCGGCGTGTGGGACTCGCCACGCTCCACGATTCGCGCGATATGGTCGACGATGCCGAGATAGAACGTCGCGGGCTTGAACGTGATCGCGCGGCCCATCGCCTCGGCCCAGGCGTAGCGGGCCGTGTTTGTCCACCCGATCAGGTCGAGGTGCGAGACATTCTCGAGCGTGCCGAGGTATGTGCCCTGAGGAGACGTCAGCCACGTGTGTCGTGCTGGGCGGAAGTAGACGTGCCCATTTCGCCGACTCGATTGAGACGAGCCCGTCGTTCGGCCCCTCCTTCTCCTGCACAACGCCATGGCTGAATCTAACGGGGCATGAGCAGCTGGCTGCATCAGTGACGCAGATCCTACCCACCTCCATGTGTCAATCAGGCCGGGCTCGTACCATGCACCCCAGCTGAAATACTGCACGCCAGGCGCGTCCGGCGTCTCCTCGTTGAACGTGCGGACGTTGTCGAGCGTCAGCGCCTCGAACGCGCCGCCGCTCCCGCCGCCGTTGGGGAGCATGTCGAGCAGCGATAGCACACTGGGCAGCCGCGTCGCGCCGAGCGCGCTGAGAAAGTAGTCCGCGAACGCGCTCCCCCGGTGCGGTGTCGCCACCGTCGTCACAGACAGCACGTCGAACGGCAGGTCCGGCGCGAGGTGCGTCGCGAGGTACCGGCAGTCGAGTCCACCCTGTACACACTATCAGGGCTGCTTCGGGCTCGGCAACGTGCGAGGTTCACCATGCTGTGGCCTGCAGCGGGGGTATCAGTAAGGCCGTACAACAGCGGCAGAACGGACACTGACCAATCAGATGGATCTTCTTGCCCGGGAACTCGGCCGCGATCGCGTTCGCGAGGACGCGGGCGCGTTCGGCGGGTGCGCTCGTTGCGGGCACACGCGTCATCAACACGGTGCAGCCAAGCATGTCGAGCGCCTCGCGGATCCCACGCCAGTGAGTGACCTGAATCGGCGCGATCGCCGGCCCAATGGACACCGAGTCGAAGCCGAGGAGACCGTGGCAGAACACAACTGGGTTTTCCGGGCAGCTGTCTGTGCGAGCCAGTCAGATACAGGCAGCTAGACAGATAAAGGACGGGCAGCGTGCATTTTCGCCGGATGTGCTCCTGCTCCTCGAGCGGCTCGGACTTGCGGTCCTCCTCGTCGAGCAATGGGTCCGCCTGCGTCTTCCCGAAGGAAGGGAGCCACCACCGGTTAGAGGGCGGTGAGCCCTGCAGCTGCGGCACCGCGGACGCATGCAGGCTGCGCGCCTGCAGGCTCCGGAGGGTGTCTACGGACGAGGCGCGGCGGTTCGGCTGACGTGGGAAGAACCGTGGTGGAGACGGCGGCACTGAGCCTGAGCCTACCGCAAGAGGTGTTGCAGGGACGTGAGGATTCGAGACTGAGGCGGTCGGGAGCGCACTTCTTGCAAGTGAGTCGAGTAAGGACGGCCCACGCGGCATCGAGGGCCGGAAGTGTTCAGGCGCACGCGAGCGTTGTGGACTTGGTGGTGGCCGGACGAGCTCATCCCGCAGAGCCTCGTCGAGCGCGGCCAGGTCCGAACCCAGCTCCGGCCCCGATAGCGCAGACGTCGACGCGTTGGGACTGCGCTTCAGAGCGGATGCATCCCCGTTCAGCCACCGGAGTACGGGCTCAGGTAATACGGCCGGGGCGTCGGGCGAGCCACGCGCGGCCGCGGCTCGCGAGGCGTGAGAGGCTGCACTACGGGCCGCGCGCATGTCTGGATCGGGCGCGGGGGTGGGAACGAGCCGCTGGAGCCGATCGGATAGAGACGGGCGGGGAGCAGAGCCAGAAGCAGCAGGTGGTGGTGGTGGTGAACGGTCAGGGATCATACCAGTGATGAGAGTCGACGTCGACTGCAAGCGCCGTCCGTCGGGAGCGCGTCATTGGACCGGCGTCGGCTTGTTCCTCTGCTTCTCTCCACCACCTCCATCTGTGTGACTGTGTGAGCTGTGAGCTGTCTGGACTAGTGTGATGTGTCTTAGCGCGAGTGGCTGGCTTTAGGGACTTTGCCGTCGTCTAGCGATCGAGGGTGTAGGGACACTCACGCCTCATTATACATCAGCACCGGTCGACTGATCTGGTACCAGTCTATATGTTCGTATATTCTGAGAGACTATAGATATTTGGCGAGATACAACTCGCACTCGTGCATGGTGGAGACCGTGGCTCGTGTGTCTTCGCTGTTTTCTCCAAGCTACCTCCGATGGTCAGGGCGGCAAGCACCTGGGGACAGCAGCTGCTCCAGGCAAACACGACGTCTCTGTCATATCACATGCATACATCGAACATGTTTGAGAGCACGCCTTTACTCCCTCAGTTTATGCAACTACACACGCTTAGACTTGGCCGTCATCAAGAATAGCAGCGGACTGCAATCGTCCTCACTCCTCCCCCTGATTTCTTCTCGCCATACAGTATATCATACGTGTAACTTACTGTCTCAGGCTGCCAGCGGAGATGAAGGCATCCGCCGCCGTACATGGCCTTGCACCGGCTGCTCGCTCTCCCGTACTGGATGTCATCTGTATTTTAGGATCGTTTTATCAAAACGCTATGTGCTAGTTTTGTGTACTGCCAGAACGAGCGAGCATTGGTCTCAAAGGCTCGCCAGGCACTGATGGTGGAGGTCTAAAAGTGACGAGTGCGGAGTTGCCTGCAGGCTGCGGCCGCCGCGCACGATGAGCGCATCCGCATCCGTCGGCACGCGTGCACGATGGACCCGAGTCGGGCTTCTGTCGGCTTCTGTTCGCAGCTCAGATCCTGCCACAAGGATTTGTTCGAAAGAAATGCTTTCGCCTCTGTATGTTATCTCTTGAATATGGCTAACATATAGTGATCACAATGTATCGATAGACCCCGCCAAGTGGATTGGCGCAGATCAGGCGGATCTCGCGTCGAGAACGAGCTCCACTTTAGACAGGATGGATGGTATGATGACGTCGATCTAGGCTCCATAAAGACCTCGACCGGCGGCGGCGTCGAAACCAACTTCTCACGACCCCCTTCACGAACGCGGGCACCGCGCCTTCACGCCTATATCTCTCACCCTCGCCCTCCTCACTCTGCGTACTCCCGCGTAATCGACCTCGCGCACCATGTCGGCCTCAGCGTCGGACACGTCGTCGAGCACCAACTCGACGGCGACCTTCACAGCCGCTCTTGTAACAGCAGTCATCACAGTATCGGTCTACACCGCCCTCTTTTTCCTCCTGCGTGGCAAGTTCCAGCGCGTGTACCAGCCGAGGACTTTGCTTGCCCCAGAGTCGTAAGTGTCTGTTGAGTATATCATAGCACACACTTGTTGACCACGGTTTGCTCGGCAGTAAGCGGCCCAAGGTCCTCCCCCTTGGTCCGTTCGCATGGTTCGGAAGTGTACTGCGAGAGCCAGACATCCGCGTCGGCGAGTTCAACGGCCCGGACGCATACTTCTTCCTCCGCTTCATCAAGTTCCTCGTCATTCTCCTCGTGCCGTACTGGATACTGAGCTGGGCTGTCCTCATGGTTATACACGACCTCAGCCCGAACATGGGTCTCACTGGTCTCGACCAGTTCTCATACGGAAACATTGGTCCAGGTCATTCGTACCGTCACGCTGCGGACGCGGCCGTCATCGTTGTGCTTATCTGTGAGCTTTTGTTACCTCGACCGTTGCAAAGTATGGAATGCTGATTATCATTGTAGTTTGGACATTCTTCATGCTTCACCATGAGTACTCGGCATTCGCACGCATCCGGCAAGCGTACCTCAACTCTCCTGCGCACGCTGCGCTTCCGCGTAGTCGCACTGTCATGATCAACAACCTGCCGAAGAAGTGGATGACCGAGGAGCGTGTCCGGGAGTTAATCTCGTTCGTTGACGGCCCCGTCGAGATGGTCTGGCTCCCTCGCCAGGTCAAGGACATGGAGAAGCTCTTCGACAAGCGCAACAAGGAGTGTGCCAAGCTCGAGGCTGCCGTGGCCAAGGTCGAGTCGATGGCTGTCAAGAACATTAAGAAGAACAAACTCCCCCCTGCCAGCGGCGCTAGCACGGAGCGTGCGGACCCTATAGACCGCTACATCCTTCCGAAGAAGCGCCCGACCCACCGCACTGGTCCGCTCGGACTCATCGGGAAGAAGGTTGACACGCTCGAGTACTCGCCCGCGTTTATCCGCGAGCAAGACGAGAAGCTTACGGCAGAGCGCGCCCGTCTCGATGAGATGCCGATCCTTACCACCGCCTTCGTCCGCTTCGCTCGCCAGGTCGACGCACACAACTGCGCACGGAACATCAAGAAGCAGCCTGGCGCAAAACTCGTTGGTGCTGCAATTGATGTCATGCCTGAGGATATCATCTGGTCGAACCTGTCCATGTCCGCGATTTCCCGCAAGCTCCGGACGTTCATCAGCTGGGCGATCACGATGTTCCTCATCCTCACTTTCGTCATCTATGTCGCTTTCGTCGGAACCATCAGCAAGATCGCCACAGTGTGCAGTACCCTCAAGTTCCTGAACTGGATCTGCAAGCTCCCAACTGCAGTCGTGGGCATCATTCAGGGCATCTTGCCGCCGGCTCTTCTCGCAGTCCTGTTCATGCTCGTTCCCATTGTCTTCCGCAAGCTCCTCGGTCTCCAGGGTGAGCCGCGTCACAGCGACCTCGAGCGCAAGCTGTGGACTCGCTACTGGGCCTTCCTTCTCTTCGACGGTTTCCTTGTTGTCAGCTTTGCGTCCGGAATTATCCCTGCACTCAGCAATTTCGAGGACTTCCTCAAAAGCGCCCCGAACAAGCTCGCCACCAACTTGCCCCTTGCAAGCATATTCTGTATGTCTCACATATGTTTCCGTTGATCAAGTCACTGACATCAGCAACTAGTCCTGACCTTTATCCTCACCAACACGTTCACGGCCGCTGCCTCGACCAACTCCCGAGCGGTGCCCGTCGTGATGAGCAAGCTCCAGTTCATCTTCCGTGGGAAGACTCCGCGCAAGGCTTACAACTACGATTACAAGATGGGTGCCGTCGCTCTCAGCACGACGTGGCCCGGTCTCGCCCTCCTCGGCTGTATCGGCATCGTATACGTTTCAATGCAGCCTATCACCGTCGCCTTTGCTTGTGTTGGCCTTTCCCTGTCAGTACCATTTTCTCTTGTCACGTTATGCTGCATGCTGACAAACCCATGAAAGGCTCTACTTCGTTTACAAGTACCTGCTCTTGTACGTCATGGACCAGCCCGACTATCTGGAGACCGGTGGTCTCTACTACCCCCAGGCCCTTCGTTCTGTCTTCATCTCGCTATACGTTCTCGAGCTTGTCATGATGGGGCTGTTCTTCCTTCTCCGGAAGACGAGCGAGAACAACAGTGGAATGTCGACGACGGGCACTGCTTGCGGTGCTGTCATGGCCGCCATGATTGGTATCACTTTCTGTAAGTCCTCACCCTCAAACTGCTGGATCATTTCTGTTATAACTCATGTTTTTGTCCAGTGTACCAGGTGTGGCTGGAGCGTCGCTTCGGCAAGAAGGCCCTGTACATTGACGCATCACCTAACACCGCCGGATCTATGTCCGCCGAGGCGCTCTGGCCCAACCAGGGTGCACTCCCTAGCGCACCGGGCACCCTCGCGCTCGACACCGACCTGCACGTTATGCACGCCGCACAGAACGGGATGGGTCCCGAGTACGGCAACACGTCTGGCCTGCACCCGCGTGCGTTCGACAACCCGGCGGCGTGGAAGCGGACTCCGACCATCTGGATCTCCGACGACACGAACGGTATCGGTCGCGCCGAGACGTCTCGCTTGAACGCGATGGGTGTTGAGGCGAGCACGGACCACGCGACGATGACGCAAGAAGGCAAAGTCGAGATCACGCGAGGCCCACCCGATGAAGCGTGGTACGGTGGCAAGACGGCTTGAGTGGATGGGTTGGCGTTCGAAGTTTGCATACTATACACGGCCTTCAGGCAGATACCATCACTAAAACCTGACACCCTTTCGGACTGTGCTCTGTTATCCTTGTAGCCATCATCACTACAATTCATATAGTACTCCCAATTCGACACGAGTGACGGGTCCTCGAACCGGGCAAGTCGGCCCGCACCGCCTGACTGACTATTCCTTTTCGTCAGCATGTCGTCGAGCTCACCAAACCCTTGTTCTCCACCATGAGTGCCGATACGCCTGTAGCTCGCCGCTTGAGCATTGTCAAGCACATAATCATCGTCTGCTCTGGCAAAGGCGGCGTCGGCAAATCGAGTGTGTCTGCGCAACTCGCGCTCTCGCTGCATGCCTCGTCCCGGACTGCACGGGTCGGGATCCTGGATGTTGACCTTGCTGGCCCATCGATTCCACGCATGCTCGGTGTGGACAGCAAGCCAGTAGTGCAGAGCAGTGAGGGGTGGGTTCCTGTGTACGCGGACGGTGCAGAGGCGCGCCTCGCCGTCATGAGCGTGGGCTTTCTGCTCAAGAACCGCGAGGACTCCGTCGTCTGGAGAGGTCCAAAGAAGAACGCAATGATCAGGCAGTTCCTGGGCGACGTTCGATGGGGCGAACTGGACTATCTGGTCATTGACACTCCTCCTGGTACGTCTTTCGCTCTGCGACGAATAAAATCGACACTTATCCATCAATGTAGGCACCTCGGACGAGCATCTCTCACTTCTAGAACACATGGCACCCGTACACGCTCGCATCCGAGCAATTCTCGTGACAACACCGCAGGCCGTCGCACTTCTCGATGCACTGAAGTGCCTCTCATTCACGCGCACGACCGCACTGCCTGTGCTCGGCCTCATTGAAAACATGAGTGGTTATGTGTGCCCGTGCTGTGGTGAAGTATCCGCCGTCTTCTCAACCGGTGGAGGCGCGGACATGGCGCGGCGCGAAGGACTAACGTTCCTCGGCGCACTACCCGTCGACACGGAACTCGTCACACTTCTGGATGCCGCAGCGGAGGAGTCGGCGCCTGTAACGGGAGCACCACCAACGTTGGAAGATGCTGCACCGCTCATGAAGTTCGACTTGCAGCGGCGCTACCAGCTGACCTCTTCGGCAAAGCTCTTCAAGCCCATTGCGGAGCAGATTATTGCGGGGCTATCAGACCCACTAGTATAGCTAAATGAGAGCTGAGACATCAAAATCACTGTTCTATGAATAATGTCTCGATTAGATTAGATGTGAGATGCGGACCAGGGTTCGCCATGCGCTGCTCCGCCCAGCGGTGTTCTGAGATTCGGGTGGGCATGGTTGGTCGACGGTCTGACCGCGACGGCCGCGTTGCTCCCCTCGCCGTCGCCTCCACTTTTCGTGCCTTCGTCGTGTCACCCGAAATCCCGCCCGGATGCATGACGTGGACCTGACACTTGTGGACGCTCGGGAAGACACACTTGTGGACGCAAGTGAACGCAGTGGTGAGTCTGACGATTTCAATTGTGAGTGAAACCTTTTGTTGATCGCAGAATTCGTCCAGGTAAGAATATCCAAGCTCAGGCGCAGTCTGCGGTACCTTTTGTCAAGGTCTCTGGAGGCAAAGCCTCCGTGGCGGACGCATTCCTGTTGCAGGTCGGCTCAGGTGGT
>LCTX01000743.1:0-14795 GCA_002233555.1 Limonomyces culmigenus | reverse complement strand
ACATAACAGTGCGGACGTGTGAATAGATACACATCATGCGTACCCACGACGCATCGTACTCTGGCCTAGTTCCCGGAGAGTGCTGCAGATGGCCGACGATCTGCACAAGCAGCTCCGTCGGGAGTGTGGACAGGCGCGACAGCGCGTTGCGCCGCCTGCGCAGGCTATCGAGCTTGCGCTGAAGAAGCTCTATCTCTGCGTCCAGAGCTGCTACAGTGTCTATCATCGAGAGATACCCGCTCGAGGAGACAACGGCAGTGTGTGGTGCTCTCGAGGTGGAGGTGATGGTGTGCGGTCAAGAGCAGCCTGGACCCGGGTGGACGAAACAGGGGCGTTTAGTTTGAAGTCACCTGCGGGGGGCTTCATGGCCGTACACCGTCCTGCCCGGGAGCTCACGACTGTAAGCCGCGGTCGCCACGCAGACTAGGGGCATTCGATCCAAAGGAACCTCAACGAGTGGATTCACGTAGTCTGCGTGGCCTGACCTCCGTCTACTACGGTGTGTGGTAGGAGCTCCAGCAGCTGCTTACCTCAGGAGAAGGCGAGCATCGATTGAGCTACATGGCCCAGAAAGGGCGGCAAGGTGCGCGAGAAGCCGCGAGGTGCGGTTCCCTACAGGCAGACAACACGTGTTTTCGAAAACTTCACGCCTTGGAGAGCAGAAGAAAAACGCAGACAATGCCATCCATGCACGCCGTCCTATCCATACATACAGAAAAGAAGGTTGTTCCCAGCGGTCTACGCATATACCATGAGATTCATGAGAGTGGTCGTCATAAAAGGGAGAAAGAAGAGGGCAGCACTCAGAGCCCGCGCGCGTCGCGGGCACGCTGCATGAGCTCGCGGAGCTCGGGGCTCGCCCACGCGTCGGGCTCTTCACGCGTGCTGCGAGCCGAGTCGACCGAGTCGCCGCGGCGGCTGCGCGTGGGTGCGAGCATGGGCGCCCACGCGTGGCCGTCCTTGCGGGGGCTCGTGTTCGCGCTGGCCGTCGCGCGCGCGGCGCGGACGGAGCCGCCGACGCCGACGAGCGAGCGCGGGCGGCGGTGGCGGATGCTGCCCGCGCGCGAGCGCAGTGACCCGCTGTGCGGCAGGGGCTCCTCGTCCGCCCACGCGCCGAGCCCGTCGTCGACGGCGTCCTCGGCCGTCTCGGCGTCGACAACGACCGCCGCGCCGAGTGCGCGCTGCCCGTCCGCGATCAGCGCCGCGAGGCGCGCGTTCAGCGCCTCGAGGCTCTCCTCGGGCTCGGCCATCTCCGCGTCCTCGTGCTCGTCGTCCTCGTCGTCCGACGGGTACGCGAGCACGAGCGCGGGGTCCGACTCGGCGCGCGGGAACGGCACCCCAAAGTCGAACTCCGGCGGCGGCGCTGCAGGCCGGGCTGGGGACGCGAAGAGCGCGTGGAGGTGCGGGCGCGAGGGCGCCTTGCGGTGGCGCGCGGAGCCGACGGCGGTGACGGCCGGCTTGCGCTGTTTGCGCTTGGGCGTCGCGGGGATCACCCGGGTTGTGGGGGCGTGCTGGAGCGATCGCGCGGGCCAATCAGTCTCCTGGTACGGCGGCGGCGGGGCGTCGTCTGCCGCAATTGGGGGAGGGGGGTGGCCTCGCTCTCGCCATCTGCGATCGCGATCAGGATCGATGCATACATCCACGAAAAAAAAAAGTACGGACAGTCGAAAGACGGTCAGGCCGACGGCGGTGCCGACCAGGGCGGCGGAAAGGGCGGTGTCGACGAGGGCGGTAGCGAGTGTGCGGCGGCGCTTTGTGGCTGGGGCTGGGGCAGTCTGAGCACGGAGGACGGCGACATAGAGCCGGAACCAGGCGAGCGCGGCCGCGAACAGGCCCAGCACCGCGCCCATCGACGCAGGAGCGAAGGAGGGAGAGGAACGAGCCAGCCGCGAGGCACGCCACACTAGGCCTCTTACGCACCGATCGGTCGCGCTTCCTCTTCGTCCTCTTCCTCGGCCAACGGCGCCAGCCCGCTTGAGGTCGCGTATGTCGGCTCGGCGAACGCAGGCTCCCATCCGCGCTTGCGGCTCCCGCGCGCCTGTGTCAGCACCGGCGTGCGCGGGGCTGGCGGCACACGCGGCGGCGGGACGGGGCTTGAGGCGCGTGCGAACGGGTTGGAGAGCCCCGGCACGCTGAAGGAAAATGTAAAGTTGAAGAACATCGCGAAGGTAGAGGTGGTGAGACGAGGTGGCCGACCGTCGCGTCGCGCGACGCCAACCGAAGAGGGATGTGAAGGGTCGGCGCCTACTCGGCGCGTGGGTGTTGTAACGTTCGGTGTCACTTGTCCTCGGCCATCATCTGGAGAGCTCACTTGCACCTCGCTCCCATACATGATTCAGGCGGAGCGTTGGATTGCCTCGTGAAGTGAATGTGCGTTCCGACATGCTGCTAGCATCGTGATCAGTCGGGCCGGATGTGCTCTCGGTACCTCAGGTCCCTCGTACAGCCATGGTTCCTCCCCGCGTCGGCAAGCCAGAGATCGGCGTTTCAGGCTGCGTACGGGTGCGGCCGAGCTTTGGATTACCTCGTGTTTGATGTGCGATAGTGCACAGCAAGAGTGCAGTGGTCCACGTCCTCGAGCTACATATATTATGGCGGCCCATTGCATCTTTCGTTCCTACCACCATGTCGCTCCTCGAATCAGCTACGCCCTACGTCGTCAGCCTTGCTGCAGCCGCGTTCGTGTACAGCGTCTCGCGCCGGCGGCCACGCAGCACGCTTCCGCTCCCGCCCGGCCCGCGCCCGCTCCCGGTGATAGGAAACCTGCTCGACATCCCGCAGAAGGACGAATGGCTCACATACCGCGACTGGAATGCAACATACGGCGACGTCGTGTCCGTCGAGGTACTGGGCCAGCGGATCGTCATCCTCGGCAGCGCGGCCGCCGTCGCTGACCTCATGGACGGCCGCAGCGCCGTGTACTCGGACCGCCCCATGGCGCTCATGCTCAACGAGCTGTACGTCGCGCTGTGCATGCAATGCTCACACTGACGGGCGCCGCGCAGCATGGACTTCAAGTGGCTGTTCTCCATGCTCTCGTACGACGAGCCCTGGCGCCGCAGCCGGAAGCTCCTGCACGCGCACGTCCACGCGGGCGCCGCGCCGCAGTACCACGCCGTGCAACTCGCGTCCGCGCGCCGCTTCGCGCGCGACATCCTCGCCGCGCCGCGGGATAAGGGTGCGCTCCTGCACACGGCGCGCGTCAACTTTGGGCAGGCGGTGATGAAGATGGTGTATGGGATCGACGCGCCCGGCGCGGAGAGCGAGTTCATCGCGCTGCCCGAGCGCGTGCTCGACTATGTCAACGAGGCGGCGACGCCGGGCCGCTTCCTTGTGGATGTTCTTCCCGTCTGTGAGTGCAGGGCTTGGCCGGGGCAGAGAAGGTGCCTGATGGATTGTGCAGTGCGGCATGTTCCGGCGTGGTTCCCTGGCGCGGGGTTCCAGCGCTATGCGGAGCGTGCGCGGGCGGACCACCGGCGCGTGCGGGACCTACCGATGGACGTCGTCCTGGCGGAGATGGCCGCAGGCACCGCACCGCCGTCCATGGCCCGCTCGATGCTCGAGGACGACCCGGACCGGAAGCAGTTCGACACGATCAAGGACCTCGCGAGCGTCGCGTTCCTCGCCGGCAGCGACTCGACCGTCGGCGCGATCGTCTCGTTCTTCCTCGCGATGCTCGTCTACCCGGAGGTGCAGGCCAAGGCGCAGGCCGAGGTCGACCGCGTCGTGGGCACGGGCCGCTTGCCCGAACCCAGCGACACAGATAGTCTGCCGTATGTGCAGGCCATTGCGAGCGAGTGCTTGCGCTGGCTGCCGGTGACGCCGATGGGGGTGCCGCATGCGACGAAGGAGGACGACGAGTACAACGGGTTCTTCATCCCGAAGAATAGCATCATCATGGGCAGTGTGTGGTGGGTGTCTTGTCCGCCCTACACCCTCTCGTATTTGCTAAGCTCCACCTCAGGTTGATCCTGCACAACCCCGAAGACTACCCAGAGCCCGAAGCCTTCAAACCAGAGCGGTACCTCACCCCCGCAGGCGCGCTCGACCCGTCCGTGCGCGACCCGCGCACGGCGTGCTTCGGCTTCGGCAGGCGCATCTGCCCGGGCCGCCACATCGCGGACGCGAGCCTGTTCGCGACGGTCGCCACGCTGCTCGCGACCGTCGACGTCGTGCGCGCGAGGGATGCGCAGGGCCGCGAGATCGTGCCCGAGGTCGCGGTCACGAGTGGCCTGCTCAGCCGCGCCAAGCCGTTCCCGTGGGCCGTGCGGGCGCGCAGCCGCCGGGCGGAGGAGATGCTTGCGAGCGAGCTGGAAGGATGAGTCATGGGGATCGCACACCTGGGTCAAGCGCTGTGCGGATCACGTGAAGCGCGTCTTCCGAAAAACGCAAGCCCTTCCTCTCAGCTTCGTGCCGCGACCTCTCTCCGGTGTATGTCACTCTGTATCACTCGTATAGACACCAAAATTTGCAAGTATGACGCTATCATGATTTATAACATACCGCGCGCTTTCGAATTTCGTAAATCGCCCCCAAACCTATCGAAACTCGTCCTCATCCTCCTCATCCTCCTCTTCAACCCATGCATCTTTCTCCACCTGATAGATCTTCAGCTCACTTTCATCTGGATGATGTGGAATCACTTACAACCACTGGTTCTGACTTGGATCGGGTCTTGTAGCGTTAGATCAGGCCGTACAGCTCATACTTCTTGTCTTGTACCTTCAACTTGGACATGCCGCACACGACGTTCTTCTGGGTGTCAGGGTCGAGTACTTCGAGGCGTTTGTGCCACTCGATCTGTAGATTCAGCTGCGGGCCCTTCACCTGGCCGATCTTGACCTCGTCAAGCTCGACAGTAATGGATGCCATCAGGGCATCTGCTGCTTTCTTTTTCTCTGCTGCCACTCGAGCCTTCTCTGCGCGCTCTTTCTTGTTTGTGGCTGCCTTGTTGACTCGAAACTCGGCAAGCTTGCCTCTTCGTGAGCGTTCAACATCGCCCCTGGCTCGCTTGCGAGCCTCGCGACGAATGAACTTGAGCTGCTGGTGCGACAAAGTCTTCATGTATGCGGCGACTCTGTTCCTCTTCAGCAGCATTCGAGCGTTGTACGACGCAAGGCTCATGTTGGGAGCCCTGCGAAGCGCAACGCGAAGCATACCAAGGGCGCCTTCGTTGACGTCATTGGTGGTTTCGAGGAAGACTCGGGCGCGCTGGTCTGCCGGCATTGAAGCGATCTTGCCACCCTCCTGGAACTCGGCAGACATGTCGCTGAACTTGCGGCCTGCGCCGCGAAAGAAGGCAGAGACCATGGCTGGGAGATAGGGCAGCTGAGGTGCGTAGCGCGCGATCTCATAGAAAACCTCGGGATGCGCAGGCTGCTGGTGATTGTAGGTCTTGGGCAGCCCAGTGTCGCTGCTGAACCCAAGCACAAGCGATGGATCTTCGGCGATCTTGTTGCAGAACACAACCACATCTTCGTGAGTGGGGCCCATCGTGATCATGTTCTCAGGCTTCCCAGTCACAGGATCGCCGCTACGAGCGCGCACCATGTAAGGTGTGTTGACTAGCTCTGAGAAGATTGAGGCGGCACAATCTTCTGTGAGGATTGCCATGCATCAAAACCCAAGCGCTGCGTTAGCCTGAACGTTGGTGAGTCCCTCCTTAGACTTAGACTGAGCCATGTCTTCGTTGTACTTCATGTAGAAGTCGCGCCTGAGCACCTTCTCGATCGAGCATGCGAGATTCGACCCATAGCGATTGGCTCACACCAGGGAACGAGATCTGCTGACCTGTGGATCGCTTGGCAGTATCAGCAAGTGCATTTGCGTGCCGATGTGCATACATACCTCGATCTCCATCTTCAGCTGGTCTTGCTGACCCTTCTTGTCATTGGCTGACTTGCATGTCATCGCACAGGCCTTATTGTGCGGGATTGCTCCGCCTTGCGCCTCCTTCTGGATCTTGTCTTGAAGCTCCTTCGTCCCCTTCTCCATGGCTGCGTGCTTGTCCTTCGAAATGAACTTGGCTGGCTGAGGGGCTTCTGGGTGCTTGAGCCATTCCGCCGTCATCTCCTCGTAACCAGCCTTGGTAGCGTTGAGGCTCTTGTGCATGCAGCAGCCGGCCCAGATGAAAAGATCAGCCTTGAACTTCTCGTCCTCTGTGAGCTTCTGATACGCCTCCTCGCCGAAGGGGATGCAGATCTTGCGCCAGGTCGAGGCAATGACACCCATGCAAGCACGCTCAGACATCGATGACCAGTCAATTGGGCCCTCACCCTTCTGCTCGCTGAGGCGAGACGCAATCATCTCCATGAGCTCAAGCTTGTTGAGCTGAGCTAGTAGGATCTCCTCGCCGCGTAGCTCCCGATCAATCGCGGCCTTGAAGTCCACTAGCAGCTTGACAAGAAGCTTCTGATCGCTAGCATGATCGCTGCTGGCGCCCACGAGCTTGCGGATGAACTGTCGCCAGAAGAACACGTCTATCTTACCCATGGATTGCAGCCAGAGCTCGCAGTATACCTTGAGGCTGTCGATGATGTTGTCCAGCTGCGCTTGCGATGTGTGCTCGGACATAGAGCAGATGGGCATGGCAAAATGTACCCGCTCCTCCTCGCCAGGCATGATCGCTATGAGCCCCTTTGACTGATAAGTCACAGCCTTGTGCGAGGTTTCATCAAAGCTCATAGTTGCAGCTGTGCATACATGAGATTTGAAAGCTTGTTCACAATGCTGTACTCACAGGTGCACTCATTGAGGGTCTGAGCGATCTGTAGCTCGCCAGCCACGCCTGCCTCAAGCGTAACTCGACGCACAGCCGACTCTCTGATACGCCCACGCACACAGACTCCAGGCCTGAACAGTTGGGCGCAAATGAGGATCGCTTTGTGGATGAAGCGAGTGCCAATGCCGATGGTGACTAGCTCAAGGATTGCAAGGCGTACATCTGCGCTGATGGGGCCCTTTCCACGAGCACCTGAGCGCAGCTGGAACACTGGCTGTTCCGCAGGTTTCCAAGCAAGAGCCAAAGCTCGCTGCTCTCGTGCCCGGTACTTGTGAAGCTCGGTAGCCATATCGGCCTTGCTGAGCTTGCTAGCCTCGAGCAGATTGGCCGTGATAGCGCTCTGGCGCTCAAGGCGCTCAATCTTAGCAGTCTTCCACTTGAGCTGGTCCTGAGTAGCTGCAAGGTTGCTCTGCACCACAGAATGACGCTCTTCGAGAAGCCCCAGGCCTCGAGCCAGTGCAGAAATGCGTGCATTGAGACCCAAGCTGTCTTCTATCGTGTGGGTGCGAGACTGGATCGCCTCAGTGATGTTGTGTTGAAGCTCCAGTAGATCAGCTTGCATGCTTGTTATGAGCAGATTCCGACGCCGGACAGCCTCATGTTCGGCCTTGTATCGCTTGCATTGATATACAAGATCCTCAGAGATCGAGCGAGGACGCTTGGGGCGTTGTACAGGGACAGCAGGGGGAAGGAGGACTGTGTCTTCAGGAGGAGCAGGGGTAGGCTTCCCTGTACAAGCAAATGCAGCTTTTTGAAGCACCCGGGCTCTCTTTGCAGGTCTCCCACCATGTCCCATGATTCAGAGAGCAGTTTCGAGTGTGTTCAATACAGAAATCGGACCAGGAGCGAGCGGGAGAGATCAAGCGAGGGGATTTGAAAGCACGCCACAGATGCCGTCATCTGCTCCGAATCTGCTCCTCGACCAATGACAGCTTGCCATTCTGCCATCCAGTTTTGCATACATATTGACCTGATTAACCCGCCTCAAAACTTTGCACGCATACATAGAAATAGTGAAACATGATAACTGTTAGACGGGTAAGCCTCAAACGCGTTTGATCGCTTGGAAATCGTGATGCAGCGTGGATCTCAACTGCAACACTTGATTATCTTGAGAACATGAGTTTCTACAGCTTAGCGGAAAACACCATCGGTATTAGGATGTGGGACTTTGTATTCGAATCTCAAATATATAAGCAATCTCTTAACCCGTTATGAAGGACACGACGTTTCTGTGTTTTGAAGCTCTCCAGACCCCGAGTAGGGTCAGGTGACCCGCACAGCGCTTGACCCAGGTGTGCGATCCCCAGGATGAGCGGTCGCTGCGATTGATGATGTGTACGTAACGCTCTCATGCCACAAACCTATCACTGATGCTCAATCGCCATCGCCAAAGAAGGCAAGTGAAGACCGTCGCAAAGCTGTGCTGCTTCAAGCTTCGAGCCCAATTTTGTCCGGAACCATCATGGCCTGGGCGACTGGCCTTGGACTGGCCTGTTTGGCTCCACTCTCTTCACCTTGGAAGCAGACGTTTGCACCAATAATATCCCTCCGGTGCACTGTGATTCGCCGGCCATTGATGATCACACATCAGTGGCAGCAGAGACGCAGTCTTCGATTTCAGAAAGGCCGATCTCGACGGGCTTGTGGCCTAGTATGGCGAAGCGCTGCCCCAAGATCTTCTCGTGCATCAGGACCTCTGGAATGGAACCGCAGATACCGTGGTTATCAGCAACGAGGGTAGTCGCCGCGCCCGCCGCCTTCCTTGCTAGGGCGACCCCTCTTCCCTCATCCACCTTCTCCCGTCTCTGCCATGAGCAGACCCACTACGCTATGCGCCCTCGAAGTACAGATCCGCACACTCGAGGCCGAACTGGCCGCCCTTCGCCACCAGCGTAACGCCTTCCTCCGCATCTGCTCGCTTTCCCCGGAGATCCTCGCCGAGGTCTTCAGGATTCTGCAGCACGGATGCGCCAGCTCCAACGAGTCTCGGCCGTGGCGTACGTACGATCGTCGTTGGACCCGGAGCATGCTCGTCTGTCGGCGGTTCCGCGATGTCGCCGTCCAAACACCGGCACTATGGAGCACGCTGGACTTCAAGAAGCATCCGAGAGCATGGAGGGAGCTGTGTCTGGCGCGCTCAGGGAGCCTACCCTTTCGCGTATGCTACACCGAGGACGTGGGCGGAGCCCGAGATACGCGAGACTGGATGCACCGGGTGCGGATTCTTGATGTCGACGGCCCGGATGCAACCCTCGAGGTCATGAACACGCCTTCGCTTTCAAGACTGAACGTCCTCCGCGTCCTTCAGAGTTCGTGCGAAGACTATCGGGCATGGGACCTCTCTATCACGTCCGCCTTCCTCGGCGGCACACACATCACCCTCTCCTCTCTCAATCTCTCTTTCCTTTGTATCGAAGCACTCCCGCTCATGTCCTTACTCCTCCGTCTGGAGCTCTTCCAAACCCATTTCCCTAGGGGACTAAAGGCCCTTGTCTCAGCTTTTCATCAAGTGCCGCAAGTCGAGGAGCTGAGCCTCGTCAGCCTATCATTTTACGTAAGGCCGTATCAGTCGCCCTTTGAGAAGCGCGCTCGTAGACTGCAAGCTGAAGCCAGCCAAGTCGATCCTATCCCACTACGTCTCAAGAGCCTGCTCATCATGGACACGCTGGAGCAGACGGCACTCTTCACCCGCATCTTGGCCCCGCCGAGCTTGTCCCTCGGCCTCTCCGTCCTCGACGCATCGCACCAAATCTCTACAGATGATTCAGAGTACCATGCCGACATCTTCGGGACTTGGTTGCACTTTGCCGAAAGACGCCCACACGCAGATTACCTACGCCATGGCACACTCACCACGAGTGGAGGAGCACATACGTCCATCCAGTTCGGATCACCAATCATATACAACTACGCGGATCTTCCAGAGTTTGGCCCTCACTCTTCCAGCTCGTGCCACTTCAGCTGTTCTGCGCTCGATCATCATTCTTCGATCTCTTACATTAGGACTTTGCGGGTCGTCAAGGCAGGGGATGTGTGTCGGTATGGTCTGCCGCTGTCTGGCGACATCGACGGCCGCTTTCGTGCATCGCTTCTACCCCATCTTCAGTACCTCCAGATTGAGGGCTACGATCGACTCACGGACGCAGATCCCCAGGTTTTGGATTCGGTTAAAGCGTGGGTCGTCAGTCGGACAGGCAAGATCGTGGACGTTCAGCTGGTGGGATGCCATTGTCAAATGCAGAGTTTGGTAGACGAATTGTTGGTTCAGGAGATTATTTCATCGGGCAGCTGTATAGATAGACTTGTAGAGTTGGAAGAATGGTGACTTCATAACACTACAATGCTAGACCATGTGTAAGGCATCACTGTGGGAATCCTGCCCACCCGGGTCTTGCTTACTATTGATCTCTTACCATCACCTCCATCGTCGGTCCCAGGGCTGAGTTATTCTGTCTTTCATCTCCATCTACATCAATGTAAATACTACAGCTGCACATGGAGCTTACGCTTGGTCATCCCAGCCATCTCGCCGGGAGCCCGTCAGGACAAATAGATCTCCCACAAGGTCCGGATACCCCTCATACGTTCCGGTGCGGTCCAAGCGAACGCGTGCCGGCTCGTGCTCCATCGCCGCGATGGCAGCGTGCCATTGGCGGAGCGTGGCCCACCCCGAACCGGCCTCGACGAGCTCCAAGTGCTCACGGGCAGCTTCGGCCCTCACCTGGAGCTCGACGTGCCGATGAACATCATAGTGTCCAATGTCGACTTCAGCATCCTCTTCATCTAGTTGGCCGGCCTCTTTGCGCCGGCGGAGGCGTGCGCGCCCACGTAGCTCAAGCAGCTCGCGCTCCTCGGCACCTCGCAGGTGCGCGACCTGCGCCAACATCTCGAGGAACTCGCCGCCAAGCGCATAGGGGCACGCCATCCAGAGCTCTTGTTTCCATCGTATTGGCTCTTCGGATAAGCTCGGTGAGTGCGGGGGGCCGAACTCGGCGTCCGAGACAAAGCGGGCGAGGGGAGTGTCGGGGCTTTTCAAGCCAGAACCGTCGTCCTCGTCATGGTCCTCTTCGAATGCGTCTTCCAAATCGTCTTGTCCGAGCTCTACTTCTTCATCTTTGCAGTCTTGTACCTCTCCTTCACCGTCGCCGCCTTCTTGCTCGGTTCCTTCACGTTCACCACCGCATACTCGCTCGTCTTCCTCCACATCTTTATTGCCTTCGTGGGTCGTACTCTTGGTGCCAGTTGCGTCACGATCCGCCCCCAAATGTTCTCCTCGTTACTCTACGGTTGATGAGATTTCGTTATCAGAGACGAAGAAATGGAGCGCTCGCACCTTGTCCAGGAAGTTCGCCCCTTTCTGACGCTGCGATGTCTTCTTGAAGATAGGGAGCAGCTTTTTCGTCATAGCTTCCTGCACGAGGTATCTCGAAGAAGTCTGCACCACATCGGTGTCGAAGAGTGTCTACGAGCGCCCTCCACAATGGGCTGTAACAGATGGCGTGCAGCAGCGCACCCTGGCTACGGATGTGGTGATAGTGGCCGTAGGGTCCAAACGCCTGTTGCACAGCCACGAGCGGATGCACCTGTGCCCTCGGTTTGGTAAGCGTGGACAAGTTATTGCTCTCAAAGTAGTCGGTAGGTGAGGGCGCGCGAACGGCAAGAGTATTCCCTCTAGCAAGGTGGCTCGGCGCTATTGTGTCGATCCAATCCGGAATGAGGTATTTGACAAAATCGAGCCGGAACGCGATGCCGAGCGTGACCGGCTCGTCTGCGTGCCCGCTGAGACACGCATGCATGAGTGTTCCGAACATGTCGCCGTACATCTGCAGATCGAACGTCTGCTTCTCGGGCTCGGCATAGATCGTGGATGCGTCTTCGACGCCGCCACTCCAGAATAAGGGCTTATACCACAGCTCGCCAACGCAGTGGTCAAGGAGGTTGCTGATCGGGTTGAGCACCCGCATTCGCCATTCCCAGAGCTCGCGGATAGATCGCATACTCCAGCGCGCGGACGTCGCGACTTCGGGCGTGTAGCACGCCCACTCGAGTAAGCCATCGCAGCCGTGCCAGAGCATCTGCTTGACCTCAAGCCGGTTTGTTTCTGAGGAGCACGCGTACCTGCGGATGGCGGGAATGAGTGCGGCGAGGAGGAGGTGCGGGTCTGGCAGGAAGAACGTGGTGCGCGATCGGTAGCAAAGAGCAAGCAGATCTCCGGGGGCGTGCTTATTGAGGGATGTGCAGACGTGCCGGCATGTTGCCCCAAGTGCTAAGAGGTCGTCGAGATGATGGAGATCGCGCAGGATCTGGCTAAGGAGCTCCTGCGGCAGCGACGTAATGGAAGTCATTGGTGAGGCCTCGGTATGACTGGGTTCGAGGTTTGCGGAAGGAGACATGAGCTACAGGCTGGAAAGTATGATGGAGAGAGGTTCCAAGCTGTGTTCGCTGTACTTATGGTACGATCGACGAGAGGGTAGAAAAGGAAGAGGTGCTGAGCTCACGTGCCACGTTTGCCGGCCCGACAGATTCCACCGCCTCCTCGCTTGGACCGACATATGTCAAGTATGTACTCACAAGCTTACTCTAGGCTCATGAAGAAAGAACTCTGTGTCACATCGAAACTCCAAATCACTCTGATATGCATGCATGTGTACAGGTAGTTTGATATCTCATCCCGAGTGCTGCTTTGCCTTATACTCCTCGAGAAATACCGCAAGATCACGCACAAACGGCATCTCCTGCCTGACATGTGTGACATCCACGTTGAAGCCGTACTCATCGAAAAACTGCAGATGCTTGTCAGGCTCGTACTCTTGACCATGCTGAACTGACTGACCTCGGCCATGTCACGGAGGACCTGCACTTGGCTTTTGGCCATCTTTGCCAAAGGGCAAAATGTGAGCTGCACTGGCTCACCCAGAACCTGAGATCATAGGTTAGCCTCTTCTAACAGCCGCTGAGATATATCACGACGTGCCTGTTTGAATACCTCATCTAGCTCCACCGACGTGCCTTCTCAGTCTGCAAGCCTGACACTCCCGTCCTGCCAGTGTGGTCCATTACGGAACGCTTGGGCCCCGGCACGTCCCACGTCGGCGGATGCGATGAGCTGATGCTTACGCTCAGGGTGCTTGACGAATGTGTGCTTCATGAACACCGTGCGGCCAATCTTGAACGAGAAGGCCGCATTGGGCAAGTAGTTGTCCATAAAATTAACCGGCTTGAGAAACGTGTGTCCGATCGGGAGCGTTGCGATGTGGACTTCCACCCGACGCTTCACGTCCCACCTGTGAAGGAACTAGCTTAGATCTGAAGAGCGGCGGTGAGCCCGGAGAGTGGCTTACAATTCGTAGGGTGACTGCTCCATGTCTCCGATGTCTGAAGACGAGTATACGATGTGCTTGACCCCGAACGCCGCGGCGGCATCAGCAACCGCACATCCTGCGGCCAATCAGCATCATGATGAGATTTCTCGAAGGCGTGGAGAATGATCTTGTCTGAACATAGTTGGGTGGTCCACGTATCCCTGCACGCTATACACGCCGTACACTCCCCCCTTCGATACACCGAGGGACACAAAGACGCGGCGCGGTTCCTCCATTCCACTCTTGTCCATGAGTATGACCCGTACGCCGGGCAGCGAGGCGAGGCGCTGTGATGAGGCCGAGTTCGGGTCGCGGGAGAGGGCGATGATGCTCCACGACTGGAGGCTGGGGATGTTGTCTGAGACGAGATCCTGTGGAGGGTCCGTCAGCGAATCATGCCGGATCTACCCTCAGAAATCACGAGCATTTATGAGAGCAGATCCCTGCTTTCCGGTAGCGCCGAAGACGACGATGGTCTTGCTCTGTGGGTCCGGGACAATCGACATGTTGGACACGGAGCGTGGCGGAGGAAGTGATACTGGAAGCCGGCACGCGCCAAGGGACTCTTATGGTCCTCTTCCATCGGACGTACGGAGACATCCCGATGATAGTTATGGCTAGTTATGGCTGTATGGCTTTCCTCGCGTAGCCGATGGAGGATGAAAGAGAGCTGAGGAGACTTTGACCGCTATCGTGATCCGTCGGCTTGCACGGGGTAAGGAATACTTACTCGGGTCCATCGCGCTTGACCTCGTCATCGACATCAACGTCTGTCCAGCCCACTCAGCGATGCCGACCTAGTCCTCCTCTGCGAAGAGCCTTTGGGGATTGAGTTGCACAGCCAACTCTGCCCGATCACGCATCATGTCTCTAAATCGACTTTCCACCGTTCGACCTGATACTGTCATGAAACTCTCCCGACCGTCGTCTAGTACAGCTGCTCCGTCTACTCATCTCGAAGAGCCATTGAACCTCTCGACAAACGACGGGGGCCGCTACTTTGCTCCAGCACCGGCGCAGACATTCGAGCACAAGTACGATGTTGTCCGCAAACTCGGTTATGGACTACACAGCAACGTGTGGCTTGCGCGGGATCGTTCGTGCGTAATCAGGATGTATCCATTATCTCTTCAGACTGACGAAACAGGTGGACGATGTAGATAAGACAAGTCAGTGCAAACTGGTGTCGTGCTACACATGTGACGGCGAGTAAACTAGAGAATGTGCTCAGGTATGTTTCCATCAAGATACTCTCTGCAAATGCCACTCAAGCCAATAAAGTCGGAGTCGCATCTGAGCTCAACGTCCTGGAGAAGATTCGCACCGCCAACCCAGAGCATCCGGGGCGTCCTCACGTATTGCCTCTCGTCGACCACTTCCACGTGCCATCCATGCATGGGAATCACCTCTGTTTGGTTACTCCAGCTTTGGGAGCGGACATCGCCCGTATTCAAGTCGGCGCACCAGAGGGAAAGCTTCCATCGAAAATGGTGAAACAGCTCGTCCGACAGACACTGTTAGCACCAGACTTCTTGCATTCCGAGTGCGGTGTGATCCATACAGGTAGTCTCGTTGTCTCGATTATCGCTATACTCTACTCACTGACTATCGCGCGCGGATCTCAAACCAAACAATCTTATGCTCGAACT
>LCTX01000739.1:0-12899 GCA_002233555.1 Limonomyces culmigenus | reverse complement strand
TCCACCTCACACACAGCGACTGGAAAGGGCTAGAACATGTACTATGAGCATGTGGACGCGAAATCAACGTAGGGGTCCGGGCCCCGCGTGACCTCCTTTCTTGTTGATTCGCTCGTGACTTTCTTGTCCATTGCCCACTTTGTGCGGCGCGTCCGTGTCTCCTCTTTCCTAGGCTGCCTTGCTCTGCCTACGCTCTCCCGCTGTCAACGTTTCTCGTCGTGCGCTGTAATCCCTTCGATCATGCCATCCGGCGCAAAATCCGTAGGCTCATCTGCTGCGGCCGACTCGTCCCAGGCCAAGACGCCGTTGGTGACTCGTAGTGTCCGGGCTGGTCTTCAGGTGCGTTTTTATATCTCTCTGTTCTCTCTCTATCTACCCTCAATCACTAACGTATGCATTCCAGTTTCCCGTCGGCCGTGTGCACAGATACTTGAAGTACCGAACGCAAGGACACATGCGTATCGGCGCCGGCGCGGCCGTTTACACCACTGCTGTGCTCGAGTACCTTACCGCTGAAGTTCTGGAGCTTGCTGGTGCGTCACCTGCACTCTCGACTCTGCGACCGCGCTCATCATGTTCTGCTTGTCCTCCCTCCTCGCTCTCGTCGCTGTGCCTTCAATCCACGTCTTTATGCTCTTGTCACTCTAGGCAATGCCTCGCGCGACCTGAAGGTCAAGCGTATCACACCCCGCCACCTTCAGCTCGCGATCCGCGGCGACGAGGAGCTCGACATCCTCGTCAAGGCTACCATCGCCGGAGGAGGTGTCCTGCCATTCATCCACAAGAACCTAGTCAAACCTAAGAAGCCCGCCGAAGCCGAAGCCGAATGAGCAGACGCGGAGTTCGACGTGGAGTTCCTGCTGGTATATTTGATATATGTTTCGTGCTTGTGTTGTCGAAGAACTGACTGCTGTACATCGATTCTCCTATGCGAATGTGTTTCATAGCTGGCGATATCCTCCTTCCTCAAGATGTCACTCTGGTCTGAAGCCTTCTCCTAGGCACCCGCACGTCGCTGTTAATGTGTAGACTCTGCAACACCACTCCGGTGGGCAAGTAACGTGACCGTGTGCACAACTCTGTGGCTGTGCTGAATTGTTTGAGCTTGCCTTCCACCGTCATCCAGACTATGAGCACCAGAGCTGCTGTTACCAATGCTCGCACAAAAGCTCCTATTCAACACACTCGCCGTCGAAATAGCTGTTTCCTCATGGGGATGTCGATGAAACATACTTAGGCGACTGTCAGCGGAAAGGCGTGATACTAACGCAAACGCTCTTCTCTATTCTAAGAATCATCTCAATCTACAGCATCACTCAGCTACCCCGCCCGAGCCAGCGCTCTCTCGCCATTATGTACACCAGGCTGATGAATCCTCGGTCGGCATCTACTATAAGTTCCTCGCAGCTCCCCGTTCGACTAGCATCGCAACTACTCCCACTTCCTACGTCCTCTCCCGCCTCCGAGCTTCACTTCATCTATACCTTCTGAGCCATGGCAAAGACCGTATCCGCCACTATCAACTACTCGTCTCGACCCACCGACGGCGCCCAGCCATACACAGACCTCACCAAGCATAACCCTGCAACTGGGCAGTACGCTCGCAACTGGACCGAGCAGCCCACCAAGATCGAGATCGAGGATCTTCGGGGCAAAGAGGACAGCGTTGCCTTGGACACGGCCGGCTTCCAGTTCGGAACGCACAAGAGTGCGGTCGAAGGCTTCCACGACGACCGGGAGATCGAGGAGGTGTACTACCCTGAGAGTGTCGAGCTCATCAAGCAAGCCACTGGCGCCAGCCACGTCGTCGTGTTCGACCATAGTACGTGTACAAGCCTTCCGAGCTCCTCTGTGACATGCTCACCAGCGCCCCAGCCATTCGTCGGCGCGTGCCCGGCGAAGCTGGCACCGACCCCAAGAAGCGGCAGCCTGCGCTGATCGCACACGTCGACCAGACTCCAGCTGCGACCATCGCACGCATCCACCGTCACCTCGCTGCACCCGATGCATCGGAGCGCGTGAAGCGGCGCTTCCAGATCGTCAACCTCTGGCGTCCGATCGGCCACCCAGCTTTCGACCACCCGCTCGCCCTGTGCGACTATCGGAGCGTCGAATTTGACAAAGATCTTGTACCCAGTCGCCTAATCTACGCCGAGCGTGAGGGTGAGACGTTCGGGGTGGTGGAGAGCCCCAACCACAAATGGAAGTATGTGAGCGGCCTGCGGCCGGATGAATACGTCCTCATCAAGTGGTACGTCGATTGTTGTGGTGACCATGCCGATACTAAAGAACCCATTCAGTGGCGAATCTCAAGAGGGTGTGGCTCGCCTGACGCCACACACAGCATTTGCAGACCCGACGACACCAGCCGATGCACCTGCTCGGCAGTCCATTGAGTTGAGGGCACTTGTGTTTTACGAATGAACTGATTGTGTATGAGCTCTTGACTGTATAGAATTTGATATGTACCCATGTGTGATGAAGCCTGCTACGCGTGTTCGTCACAATGCGCGTTTGTTGCAAAGAACAGCAAGGAATTTGCAGGTTGCGTTCAGTGGGATAAGATGGGAGTACTGGCCGAACAAGTACATTGCATATGTTACAACAGGAGTTTATGGTTTGATAATGCTGGCCGTGATTGAAACTATCCGGGGCGTCGACGGCGCGAGAAAAACGAAAGTCGAGAGGTATCGCGGCGCAGTGTGCCGTTTCGGGGGAATGCTTGCAAGCGGGGTTGCGTACATGCTTCCAAGTCTGTGATGCAGACACACAAAAGTCTAGAGGAGCTGATTAGCGGTGTAGTCAGTCACTGCCGCGACAAGCGTACGTGGTGACGATGGCCAGAGCGCATGGGCCCTTATTGCTCACGCAACGACGCACATGCCGCCCTTGGTGCCGCCGGACTCCCAGTCTGACGGGACCTCTACGTCCGAGCCATAGATGTCCGATGCGGTAGAAGTTTTGGGGATGATGAGGGTCGCGAGTGTGGTAAACATGATGTTGAAGAGGGATGTAGGGAGTGGAGGTATGGGAAGGTGGCGGAAGAGGGGAGACGAGGGAAAGGTACTGCTGATAGGGAGAGCAGATGCTGTCGGACCAGGAGCAGACAACACGACCTTATATATGTGCACCCGCTTGAAGCGCGGAGCTTGACCGTTGACCAGGGACAAAAGCCGTACTGCACGCTGCGGCCGACAAAAAGACTCGTGGTGAGGGGCGTCGGGCCCGAGAGTGAGAAACAATAAGGAGATAAAGTTGAGATCTAGGGTCGCGCGAATCAACTGTTTGATTAATGGGGACGGAGCCTAGAAGTCGTCGTGAGAAAATGGAGGTGAGAGGAGACAAAAAGACGCGCCACGGTCACGTGGCCGTGATCCGGCTTATCCTTGCAACATTGCAATCGCGGACCTGAAATACCTGCTGTGGGGATCACACCTGATCTCTCGGGGCTTTACGTGCCTCAAGCCGATCTCTTGCGGCAACTGACTTTGAACGCGCTCGCAACACACCGTCTCACACATTCAACGTATGACTTGCTCGTACTCCTATGATTCTTAACGTCGCAGTAAAGAAGCGCATGACCGCACCGGGAGAGCAGGGAGCGGGAGAGCCGCCCAGCTGGGGTAACATCCCTGAACTGAAGTGTGTGAAGATATCTGAGCGCGTCCACAGGCACATCAACGCTCGTCGGGACGTCCCCAAGCGGCTTCATGACGACGAGGCTCTTCGAGGTAGCGCGGTTAAGCACGTGCTCAAAGCTAGGCCATGTAATGGGAACATGGACGGACAGGTCGGTTAGGCTGCTAGATGTGTGCCGAGTGAGCGTGGAGAGCCATGCTGCGCATGTATATGCGAGGTCACCATCATGGCCCAACGAGAGCACGCGCAGTTGGGATGCTAAGTTGCTCATGCTGTCCAAAGTGGGAGGAGGCTCTGGTACACTGCTCAGACTCATGAGGTCCAAGTGATGTACTTCAGAGAGCTGGGCAACGGTGGCCAGAAATGCGAGCTCTCCGGCTTTACCAAATGGGCCCACCATATAAATCGAGCGCACATTATGAAACGCGAGGCGAGCAATTCCTGACCACGCGCCAAAGACGGACTCGTCAAGGATGCAGGGAATGCGGTGTTGGGTTCCCCATCCCCCAAACGAACGGTTGAGAGACAGGTCTCGGATACGATGGGCATAGCTCATGAAGCGCGAACCAAGATCTAACGAGCTCTCAGGAGAGTTTTTTGGACTGCCAGACATCTTCTGCGTGAAAGTCGTTTAGACGATAAAGAGAGTCATAGGGTGACGGCGTACCAGTGTCCACACCTCTTCACCCTCCTCTTCATCACTTTGATCATCGTCCTCGCTATCATCCTCAGATAGCCTCCTTTCGTGAGATATATCTATCCTCCAAATTCCGTCGCGCATTGTCTGTGCCAGGTCCCAGAGCTCGGCCTCAGCCCAGATCTTATCCAGTGCAGGCTCGCTGAACATGCGACAGGTACGTGCGAGCGTGACGAGACCGCGTCGGCCTGCCTGATCCTCTACATGTTCGACGAGAAGATCCACAAGATCCTGTACGAGAAGAGCTCGGTGCATGGTGAGCGTCGAAACCAATGGAGACGATTTGGGAGACGACGCGAAAGACAAAGAGGAGAGGACGCCACATATTCCGCACCTCCCTCTCACTCATCGACTGTAGCGAGAAGGCTACTAGTGAGTGGACATACCTACTCGCACGTTACTTATATCTAATGTTGGCCATTCAATCTCCGGCTTACGGAGACTGGTCTGAGTGGATTTCCGTGCTCAACGCTCGTCTAGGTTCAACGAGTGATAAACAAAACGTGTGCAGATCCTACGGCCATAACGATCGTGCACATGTCCTACCCTTCTACTTGCCACCCGCACGCCGGCCACGGGCCAGTCGACGTCGCACTCCTTCGGCGATCGCTCGAGTCTGTGCGGCAGAGGCAGACAGCGAAGGCAGGCGCCACAGGCCTGTGGTGCCGTCGACAGTGCCGTGCTCGATCGGTGCGTGGCCCTCTCGCGAGAAGACACGCGCCGCACAGATCGGTGGGCCGCTAGGAGCCGGCTTGTCGGAGGCGCTGGGCGCTGGTGCGGTAGAGTCGGTGACGCCAGCGACCAGTACGGTCGACGCGCTCTTGACGGGTGCCAGCACAGGCACGGCAGTGACCGGTTCATTTGTTGCTGGTGTGACCACAGGCGGCGTCGTGTCCAGGGCCGCAGCCGTCCGCCGGCTCGCGAGAGTGCTCAGGCTCGCACAACTCTCGGGCATCGACTTCGCCCAGCGCGCCATCTGACGTTCCCGCGCCTCGTCGCGGCGCGCTTCCTTGAGTCCCGCTGCAAGTGCATCCCGGCGAGCAGTCGCAGCAGCGACAGCCTCGGTGAGGGCGGTGGTGTACGCGTCCAGGCTGCCGAGCGACGCGCTAACGTATGTGAGCGCGGATTCCACTCCCGCGAGTGAGACCGGCGCGGAAGGGAGGGAACCGAGTACGGGGGAGGACGATGGTGCGGTTGGGGTGGGACCAGTCGGGGTGGCGTTGGTGATGACGGAGGGGACGAGGCGTGCCATAGACGGTTGCACGGTCAGCCGGCGCGCCTCGGCCAGAAGATCATCGCCTTCCGCACGCGCAGCGTAGGCTTCGAGGGACGAGTCGGCACTACTGTTGTAATCCAACGAGTCGTCCCCAACGTCCGGAGGCGAGCGGTGTGCGTCGGAGGCGTCGTCGTGAGCGGAGAGGATGGCGGGGTCGGCGGGAGTGATATTGATATGCGTGATAGGTGTGCCCGCCTGCTCAGAGGACGCAAGGGCGTGGCTGAGTGCGTTCCTCGATAGCTCCCGGAGGGACTTGACGGAGAGGCCTGCCGGGATGCTTCCGAATGACATGAGCGGTGAATCGACCATCGCGGGCTTCGAGACGAGCGCGGGCGAGCTGTACGCGAGCGCCGGGGAGAGCGTCGCAGCGGCAAGCAGAACCGAGAGTCCGTGGAGGGAAACGCCCGAGGGTAGGCTGGCGAGCAAAGGCGTGTCGGCCATGGCGAACGGTCGGTAGAGTGTAGAGGGTAGAGGTGGGCAGGCCGTCCGATGAATCCAGCGTGGATACCGGTGCATATGAAGACTTGAGAGGTGGCGTCGCCGTCGGCATGTCAATGTCATCGGCACGGAAGTGATTGGTCGGTGTCAGGATCCGCGAATTGTCGGAGTTGGTTGATCCAGACGGGGCTTATCTGTCCGTCGTGCGCTGCTTGGTTTCCCAGCTTCACTACTCCCGCAACCTAACCGTTATGTCCACCATTGCGCCCGTATCCGCTGCGCCGCCAGCGACCGGACTCTCCGACGCGCTCCTCGACGGCCTACCCGCTCGCGTCGCAAACATTCGTACGCTCGAGAGCACACGTAGCGCTCTTGACGCCGAGTGCGCCGAGCTCTCGCGCCAGGTCGACGAGACGCGCCGGCGTACACGCGCCGCCCGCCGCGCGTACCGAGGTGTGAGCACGCTTATCGAGGACACATTCGATGGCCAGCGTGTAGTGCTCGGTACAACGGCCTCGGGCGTGTCACTTGGGGACGCGGCGTCTGCTCCCGATGTGCGTGTAGAACTCTTGCGTCCAGCTCGCTGACTGATCCGATCCTAGGCCGCTCCCGCATCGCCCGTTCCAGCTCCAACGCCAGCCGCTCTTCCCTCTTCAACGTCCACCGCAAGCGTGACGAGCTTCTTCGCATCGCTCCGCAAGACGATCTCGATGACCTCGCTCCCGAAGTCGTCCTCCACGGTACGTTTCGTGGTACTCCTGCCTCGAGAGCCAAGATTGACATGGTTACAGAGGTCAGCCTTGCGTGCTTTCAAGCCTCGTGTAGAGCCGGTCGTAGAGGTAAAGCCCACACGGAGCCGGATTGTGCATTGGCAGGACCAGATGTGAGACCACGATTCGTGTACCTTATTCCGCACGCGTACATATATACCCTGTTCCAGGAGCTATTAGAGTGTCTCTTGGTGCGGGAAGATATGTACGAACCTGGGCAAGGCCTCGACGACACCTCTTCCCTCCTCTCCGTATCAACGCGTGCCGGGGCTTGGTTGCGCACGAGTGACCTCCTTGTCGTTCAGACTTTGCATCACGGATTCTCAGACATATTTGTGGAGTAGCAACTGCTTATTAGAGAGGTCGAACTGAGACGGAGAAGGAGGAGGACAAAGGGTGTCTGTGGCGTTCAGCTCTTGTCCTCCTGCTACGATATCCCCCTCATCGAGTTCGCGGATTCGAGGCATTGACGAACGTATACGAGCACTGGAAACCGACCTCATGCATCTCAAACGGGAAAGAAATGCGCTTGTCCCTATCTGCTCACTCCCGGACGAACTTCTGGTCAATATATTCAAGCACGTTCAACGCAACGCAAGCACGTTGGGTGGTTTCGATGTGGGTGGATACATCGTTTACAACTCCGACTGGTACAAGCTTTCTGTCGTATGCGTACGGCTTAGGAATCTCGCTAGGCGCACTCCAACCTTGTGGACCACGTTGGACTTTACACAGATCAAATCCGCATGGGCTGAGCTGAGCCTGGAGCTCTCTAGAGATCTGCCTGTTCATGTCAAGAGCAACAAAAAGTCCACAGCTTACCTTCTTCCTCGTGCCCCCGTAGCCGTACTTCAAGGTGGTGCCATCGATCAGCACATCTTGAACAAATCAGCCCCCGACCTTCAGACACTTTCACTCGCGGGCAATGATAACATACTCATCACGCCAGCTTTTCTCGGAGGACAGGCCGTTAGTCTTGCCACTCTGCGTATACACGGCTACGCAATCCTGCAGGGCTCACCTCCGATGACTCATTTGCGCCGCATGGAGCTGGTCAAATTCCACACAAATATGGACCTGCAGCCACTCGTTCAACTGTTCAAACACACTCCAAATTTGGAAGTGCTACGGTTTTCTACGGTCTACTTCATTGGCTCACGGAGAGCTGTCAAATCAGACGAGATGATTGCTGTGCCACGTCGGGTCAAATTGCCGCACTTGCAAACACTGATTCTCGAGGACACTGTTGCCGACGTCTCGGCGCTCCTTCGCCTCCTGCTAACACCATCCATGCACTTGATCATTGTGGTGGACAGGAGAACTAGACCTCTGAACCACAATCACGCATCAATACATCAAGCATATTCCGCCTTTGTGCAAAGGCTTGCACGTCATGGAGGGCCAGACCTCGGAGCCGGTCGTTACCTCACGAGAGAGGGCACAATTCACTTCGGTCACTGGCACGACCCTGAGACGCTGTTTCGTGGCGAATACCTTAATGAAGTGGCCTATTACACGGCGGGACACGGAGAAGGAGAGATCAACCCTCACCCAGTGCTAGATGCCGTCAGCCAGCTGTCGTGCGACAAGGACACATATCTTCCTCAAGCCGCCCAGTTTCTCCCTCGTCTGGGTTCAGTCGTACTGCAGAATTGAACAGAGGGAGAGGTTCGTGAGGATGCGGCTTGGGATTGGTTTCTCGCGCGTGCAGGTTCCATCCAACACGTCCGGTTTGAGGAATGTGTCAATGCACTGAAGGGATTTAAGGAAAGGCTGCGCAAAGAGGCTTCGGTGCTCGAAACAACATGGGTTGACTAATCGAACTGATTGACCAGTTGGTGTGTTCTCAATACGCAGATGTATCCAGTCATGATAGTCACGTCATTGCAGGGCATCCCGGCTGTATAATTAGACTTACACCCTGTGGAAGTAAACCTGGGCCCGTTCCTTGACATCGCCCGTGCTTGGTTGGGGGAAGTCACTCCAGCGCACGCCCATCCCACGTACTTTCCCATTGTCTCCCACATCGAACTCGGCCAGCGCCCCCGTATCTGAAACCTCAAACGCGCTTGTGTTCCGCCCATACCCTGTAGGGAACAGTTCGACGATCTCAAAGCTCCCCTCAGCCAGCCGGACGCGGAGGTAGTTGCTCCCTAGGCGGGGCCATTTGGCATAGAGGGTGTTATCCTCGAGCGTCGACGTCTTGGCAAAAGTGTCCAAGACAGTGTAGCAGGGGGCAGAGGGGCTGGAGCGCGCACAGAGTGTGAACGAGCCATAGGCTGCATCGACATATGTTCCGGCGAGATCTTCAGTTGAGAGATTGAGGTTACGAGTAAGAGATTCAGACACGGTCGCTGACTCGGTCCTATGGGCAAAGCGTGAGGTGTAGTAGCAACAGCCCATGTATATGGTACTTACATCGAGTTCATAGGCGTTTGGTTGGCACTGGTTGAGACGTTGAAGACTGTGCTAGCGATGGTGAAGAGGATCTCCGTGTTTGTATCGTGCTGCTCGTCGCCATTACACAGAAGTGCGATGCCAAGCCCATCATCCGGAAACATTGTGAGAACAGTCGAGATCCCCGGTAGGCCCCCGTTGTGGAAGACGCCCTTGGAAAAGATCAGTACACCCTCGTAGCCGTTGAAACTGAGACTCACGCGGTGGCCAGCATACACCCATTGCATCCATCCAAAGCCGTACGTGAAGGGACCGGTTAGGGTGGACGAGCGAGTGCCTCGCATTAATGCCTGCGGACTCATCACCTCTTGCACAACAGCAGCTGGTATCGCTTTCTGGGCTGACTCGCTGCCATGTCCAAGGAGGAAAGTGAGCCAAAGGCTCATGTCCTGTGTGCTAGAAATTGTGCCGCCGGCCCCTGCGATGATCTGATCGCCATCCGTCCATGTGGGGATACGTCGACCTTCACGGGTGAACGTATGGGCGGCTGTGCCGGCTGTTTCCCCTACGGAGGGAAAGTAGGACGACGCGGACATGCCGACGGGAGTGAAGATTCGGTCGGCCATGAAATCGGTGAAAGATTGACCCGAGTATCGGGCGATGATTTCGGTAGTGATCATGAAAAACTGCGGAGAATACGTCAGTAGGCGAACTACCGGGTGAGGAAGCAGCAGACCAGGTTCACATAGCTGAAATCCTCTCGCAGCTCGCGAGCAGGGCGAATATGAGCCATCTTCTCGAGCAGAGTGCTCACGGTGTCTTCACTCGTGTAGACACCATCATGCCTGCATGTTCCGAGGTCAGAACGCCAGACACATGAAAGACAGTCAGCTGGGGCATGGACGCACCGGGGGTAGCCAGAGACGTGCGAGAGAGCGTCACGCAAAGTGAGGTGCTCGTAGATGTCCCGGTCGGAGGAAGACCATTCCGGGAGTACTTTTCTCAGCTTGGACGACCACGAAAGCTCTTCAAGACCATCGGGAAGAGCGGTGACGTTTCGGCCGTGCTTGAAGTCGTCGATGACAAGTCCGAGCGCAGTGGACGCAAATTGTTTCGAGCAGGATCCGATATTCATATTTGTCTAGTGTAGGGTCGTGTGATATTAGTAGCGTGTGTGCATGATATACGGGTGAGGCCACGCACATGAGATCCCATGGGTAGGCCGTCCTCGGTTGCATTGCCCCAGTTCGCAAATTCGACCGGCACATCGGCACCGGGGCGAACGATGGCTAGAGCATAGCCAGGAACTTCATGCTTGACAAGTATCTCTGACAGCTTTCGGCGGAGTTCGTCGGTAAGCACACCATGCGCAGACAGGGAAGCAAGGGGCGTTTGAGAAGTATCGGCCGCGACGGCGGCCGCCGCGGCGCACACAGCGGCCAAAGGGACTAGTCGGGAAAGCATGGTGGGAGAAGACAAGCCTGACCCTCGCGCACTCGTGGACTCATGTACCACACATGCGGTGCTCATCGGCTGCCGGCGCGCAGCAGAGAACCACCGCGCGCGCAGCAGTGACCAGTCCATGTCAACAAATTTTGACATGCGGGGTTCATGGTATCGAAGAGCTGCGGACGGAGTCGGATGGAGTAGGCGAGTCGGCGAGCGAAGGCATGTCAATCATCTGCCGCAACTGCAGGTTGTTCATGTGCAGCTTCTGCCGGAAGTGTACCTCAGTCCTGGGCCGCCAGGGTCGGCGATAGAGGGGTAGACTGGGTGGGTGATGAAATGATGAAATGAGAGTGCGGATACGGTATGTATCCCAGGAATGTACTGGCAAGTCAAGATCCAGACATCTGAGCGGGAGGCAAAGCCGCACATCACGTCCACGTGAGCGCAACGCGTCTTTTCTTCCGCCTCAATGTCGACTTGTCCGGATACCCATCTAACAGAGCGTGGCCCAGTGTCGGCCGCATATATGGGTATGCGTACATACTGCACGCCGATGTACCTTCGGATGAGATAAGCAACACAACGGATGCATATGTCGTCATCGCTTGCCGAGTGACAGACGAAGCGCTCGCGCCACACTTAGATTAGACATGGCCCACGACTTTGACCTTGACGAATCCGACCCAAGCACTTTTGCGCGTGATGCACTCATTCTATACGCAACGGAAACGGGTACAGCAGAGGATGTGTCCCGCCGCCTCGCGCGCCGTCTGCGTAACCTTGCCTTTCACGTCCGCGTCCTCAGCGCAGATGTCTATCCACCGGTGCGAGCTTTGGTTCGCTCTCTAGATCTTACACTCAATGAGTAAAAACACTTAGGAAGATTTAATAAATGAGTCACTCGTCCTCTTCGTGGTGTCTACTACTGGCGCTGGTAAAGAGCCGCGTTCCCTCTCTGCGTTGTGGACGTCGCTCCTTCGTGCGGACCTCCCGCACGACCTGTTCGAGGACCTGCACTTCGGCGTTTTCGGGCTAGGCGATACTGCGTACGACAAGTTTTGCTGGCCCGCCAAACTCCTCGACCGCCGCCTTGCCGCGCTGGGTGCCGCGCAGGTGTGTGCTCGCGGCGACGGCGACGAGCAGCACCGACTTGGGTATGTACTCTCGAGGCTAGATGGGACAAATGCTGATCTAGCTATAGAATTGATGGTGCACTTCTACCTTGGATAAGGACCCTCGAGGCGAACCTCGATGAGCTCTACTCCTCCCCGACTTCCCTTTCTACGTCGACGAACTTTGCCGACGGGCCGTACGCGCCTCGTATCTTCCTTGCCCCCTCCAACCACTCACCAACTGAGTCCACTGGCCCCTGGGCGACCGTCAAGGAGAACGTCAGAATCACAGCGGACAGTTGGGCACAGGATGTGCGACACATCGTGCTCAAACTCGATGATCATGTCTTGTGAGTACGCGGAGAGTCATCTAGAGTACGTGTTGACGAAGTACTCAGATATGACCCGGGTGACGCTGCGGCAATCTACCCTGAAGCAGATGCAGCCGACGTCGATACGTTCCTGTCTAACTGCGGATGGGCCGGCGACGCAGACACACCCTTTGACCTCTTCCCTTCCCAAGGTTTATCCTTTCTTTTTCTTTTCTTGTCCATGCAACTGATGCAGCCTTCGTGTAGGGGAAACTCTTCCTGCGCGTACACTCAAGACGACCACCCTCCGCACACTACTCACCCATCATCTCGATATCTCCGCGGTCCCACGACGCACGTTCTTCGACCTTGTCCGCCACTTTGCCTCCGACCCACAGGAAGCGGAGAAGCTTGCCGAGTTTGCGGCCGAGGACGGGCCCGGCGCCGTGCGTCTCTCTTCAAGCACTCAAAGATGACCCAAGGCTGATGATGCCAGGTTCTCAGGAGGACATGTGGGAGTACGCGACGCGCCCGCGGCGTACGATTGCCGAAGTCTTCGCCGACTTTCACTCGATCCGGATACCAAGAGACTACGCGTTCGACGTGCTCCCGCCGTTACGGCCGCGTCTCTTCTCGTTAGCCAGTGCTCAGAGCGTGCGTCTGACCCTCTCCTCTCAGTGACGGTGCAGCTCACCAGTAATCCAGAAACACCCTGGGGAAGCACACTTGTGCGTCGCGATTGTGCGATATCGTACACTTCTCCGCCGCGCCAGGACGGGTGTATGTACCGCCTACCTCTCCCGCCTGGTC
>LCTX01000727.1:0-16241 GCA_002233555.1 Limonomyces culmigenus | reverse complement strand
TTGTGGGGCACGGCAGCGTCGGCAGCGGCCATGTGCAGCTCTGCGAGCTTATGTTCACGGTCAGACTGAGATGATACCATGTGAGATCGGGCAGATCGGAGTCGATAGCAAGGGGGGAAACGCACGTCGTGCACGCTCTTGGTCTTCTGGAAGTCATCGACGCTGGCGCGCTTGCGCTCGAGGTCCAGCGCGCGCTCGGCGGCCTGGCGCTTGCGCTCCTCGACCTCGCGCTCGGCGGCGGCGACGGCGGAGAGCGCGTCAGCGTGGACGTGGTCGGCCTTTGCGAGCGCGTTCGCGGTCTTGTGCTCCTTGGACACGGACTTGTCGACGTGGTGCAGCGCCTTGTCGACGGCCTTGTTCGCCTTGGCAGCCTCCTTGTCGGCGTGCTTCAGGTCCTTGATCATGTGCGACAGGTTCTGTGGGCCTTGTGTGAGCCGATGGGCGGGCGCGGGCGTGCGGGGAGGGCAGGCACCTTCTCGTCGGCCTTGGCCTCTTTGCCGACCATCTTCTCGAGCTTCTTCGCGTCGGCGGACAGGGTGGACATGGTGGGGGTTCGTGAAGGGGTCGTTAGAGTGGGATGAGGAGGCGGGGATGGTTGTGTGTGAGATCGCGGTGGCGTCTGCGCGGACGGCCTTTTGAGCTGAGGGCAAGACGCAGTGACGTCATGACAGCGAAGCCTAGGCCATATGGCACTATGTCATAGATCGATCCGCGCGTGGCGGTTTTGCAGCCGACGACGCGCGCCGCCGACGAAAGGCCAGATGGGGAATAAGACCATAAAAGGGCAGGTCGGGAGGCAGAAAGCACAGGCCGAAGAAGGGCAGAGTGATCTGCACAATTCAATAAACGGAAGAGGGTTTTACCCGGCTCCCGGAATCAGATTTAGGGCTTCGCCGACGACATCGAGAACGTGCCCACGGCGATGGAGCCGGAGCCCGTCGCTCGGTGTCTCGGCCTGCCCCTTCTCACCACCACTCACCACACGACGACACACGAGCACACAGGAGTCGTGTGATACGCCCTTTGAACTATATGTCTTCTGGTGGTCAAGGCAAAGCCGCGCCCCCGCCGCGGCTGGCGCTGCACCCGACGCTCAGCCAGGTCTTCCGGACCGAGCACGAGCAGGACGTCGTGCCCACGCCGCCGTACTCGCAGACGTCCTTCACGGGCCGACAAGAGCCGCACTTGTTGCCTGCGCAGGACAGCCCCGCGTACAAGAGCACGGCGACGCTAGGCGTGCACCCCGACGACGACGGGAATGACAGCGACCTAGCGCAGCCAGGTGCGCTAGGCGGGCACGCGCCGACGGTGCGGTACCCCGCCGACGTGAAGGCGCCGCCCGAGCCCGAGCACCATGGCATCCCATTCACGCACAGCGAGACGCGCGGGTCGTCGATCGCCGGCACCGACGACGAGGGCGATGACGATGACGAGGACTACGACTGGTCCGGCGACGAAGACCTCCTCGACGAGGAGGCCCGTTACGAGCAGAAGATGTCCGCGGGCCGCCGCCGCGGTCGCCGCTGGGGGTTCCGCCGCATACTCTCCCTCCTTTTTGGCTCCCTCATCGGCACCCTCATCACCGCCGGCTTGCTCGTCACCGGCCCGGTTCTCCTTCACTTCTACTGGTACAAACCGCACCCGGACACACATCGTCGATATGTGCTCGACAACGTGGAGGCCTGGCTGTTCTGGGCCGCCGCACAGCTCATCATCTCCTGGTTCCTCGCACTTATCGTCGACATCATCCCTGCGATCGTCACCACCACGATTTCAATCACATGGGGCCATGTCTCAGAATACATCAAAACGCGGGTGGAACTGTACGTCGCGGTCAAAGACAACTTCAAGGTACATCTTATCCCGCTGTAGCCGTACAAAGTTGACTAACACTTAGAATCCAGCCGGCGCTCTACGGTGCATCGGGGTGGGCCAGCTGGGTCGTGCTTTTTGACGTCATCTACGGCCTGTACAACTCTGGCGATGAAAACGCCAGCCGGGCGCCGTACACGCCTCGGGTGTACCAAGTGATTGAGCTCCTCTTCTTCATCGCCTTGATCTTTTCTGTCCAGCGCATCGTGTTCCACTTCATCGGTTTGTCCTCCACTCTCTATCCGACTCAAATAGACACTGATGGGGCTGCTTCAGCGTTCACGTTCCACCGCGTCGCGTTCAAGGAGCGTGCGGATGCCGTGAAAGAGGCCCTGCGGGTCCTCGAGGTCCTGCGCATGTACAAGCCTAAACCGCGCGCCTCCCGCGCCCGCACGACACCAACGCTCGGCGCGCTCTTCAACCTCGCGGGCACGCCGCGCACGCGGAGTCCCGCGCCCTTCAAGGACGGCAGCGGTACGCGCCCGGGCACGCCGACGGGCACGAGCGGCCTGCGCACGCCCGCAGACTGGACCGACGCGGGCGCGACGCTCGTCGAGCGCGGCAAGGGCAAGCGGCCCGAGGGCCTGCCGTCCGAGCGCATGCCGCTCAGCCCGAGCCGCGGCGACTTTGCGCACCAGCAGGAGGACGCGACACACCTGTACCCGCCCGCGGGCGCGCTCACGCGGGGCGGGAGCGCGCCCGAGCTCGATGCGGGCGACGTCGCGCTGCGGGCCGCGCGCGCGCTCGGGCGGACCGTCCTCCTCGACACGCGCGGGCTGCACGCGGGCGGCGGCGCGGGCGCGGACACGGGCGTGTGGGACGTGACGTCGGCGCACGAGGCGAAGCGGCTGGCACGTGCGCTGTACCAGACGCTGCGCCCGCGCGAGCAGCGCCGGCGATACCTCGTCCCGAGCGACTTCGAGCCCGCGTTCGACACGCCCGAGGAGGCGCGCGCGGCGTTCCGCGTGTTCGACACCGATGACAACGGCGATCTGAGTCGGGCCGAGCTCAAGACCACGCTCGTCAAAGTGTACAAGGAGCGCCGGAGCTTGGCTCGTAGTATGCGGGACGTGTAGGTTGCCCTGCGCATATTTTTGAGGAGCGTGGCTGATGTGACTGCACAGCGGTGTGGCGCTGGCGACTCTCAACACGATCTTGATGACCCTAGCGTTCGCTATCTTGTTCTTCATTTCGCTCAGCGTGTTCCGTGTCGATGTCACGAAGAGCCTGACGAGTCTGTACTCGCTCGGCATCGCGCTCAGCTTTGTGTTCAAGAGTGCGGCGAGCAATGCGTTCGACTCGATCATGTTCCTCTTCGTTACGCAGTGAGTGGTCCCTCTCTTCGCTTTGAGAACCTTAGGAACCTGAGCATCCGCAGTCCGTTCGACACAGGTGACCGGTGCTTCATCGATGACGACGTTCTCGTGGTGAAGAAAATGGGCCTTTTCGCCGTAAGTGGGATCCACACTGTGTCGACTCCCCATGCTTATCGCATCTCAGACTGTGTTCACCCGTGCAGACGGCACAGAGACGTACTACTTCAACTCGCAGCTCTTTTCCAAGTTCATCGTGAACTGCCGGCGGTCGGGCAAGACCGCGGAGGGGCTGACGCTGCAGGTCGCGTGGCGGACGCCGCTCGCGAAGCTGGACGAGCTCGCGGACGTGCTGAACCAGTGGCTGGAGACGGAGCCGAACCGGTGGTTCACGCCCCCGACGTCCGTCACGCTCCAGAAGGTCGTGCACATGCAGTACCTCGAATGCACGATCGGGATCGGGCACAACGGCAACTTCCAGGACTGGGGCCTCCGCATGGCCCGCCGCACCGCGTTCCACGCCGCCGTCAACTACTACTGCAATCAGCTCGGGATCTCGCTCGCCGAGGCGCCGCAGCCGCTCGCGTGGGCAGACGAGCACGGCCGCTTCGATGGCGACGCGGACGATCTCGCTGCCGCGGAGATGCAGCCGCCAGCGTCGCCGCTGGCGCCCAGGACGCCCGGCGGCGGCGCGGCCGACGACGACGCGGAGATGTTCACGCCCGCGCTCGGATTCGCGCCGCCGGAGAGCCAGCGTGAGGACCTGCGCCTACGCGCACGCAAGAAGAAGAGCCGGAAGGCGGGCCTGCACTTCATGGCCGCCGATGGGTAAAAGAAGGGGCGCCTTCAGGCACGGACAACGGACGGATTAGACACACTACATAGACTTGTCATCCCTGCACACATGGAAAGAAATCAAACTGCTGTCCCTTTCGAGCGATGCGAACCCGGGTTCGACCACGGACGCGCCTTCGACGCGCGTCTCTTACCGCCCTCTTGGTCCCCGCCCGCGATCATGGTCTGCATGCCGGATGTGTGCATTAGCGACAGCGTCTTGACGAGCGCACCCTGCAGTTCCGCAACACGTACGACTCGGACAACACCGTCTTCTCGCCCCAGGGCCGGCTCCACCAGGTCGAGTACGCGCTCGAGGCCGTCAAGCAGGGCTCGGCCGCCGTTGGGCTCCGGAGCAAGACCCATGCGATCCTTCTCGCGCTCAAGGTGTGTAACTTTCTGTAGCCGTGCATGGAGAAGGGGGGCTGATAAGATGAACAGCGCTCGTTCGGCGAGCTCGCGAGCTACCAACAGAAGATGTACCGCATAGATGACCACGCAGGCATCGCGATCGCCGGTCTGACAAGCGATGCGCGTGTATTGAGGTGTGTTGGCGATGTCGAAACGACTAAATGTCGCTGACCATCATCAACACAGTAACTTTATGCGGCAGCAGGCCATGTCCTCCCGCATGGTCTTCAACCGACCCATCCCTGTGAACCGGCTCGTCTCCGCGATCGCCGACAGTCAGTACCTTTTCCTCACCGGATTATTGGTTGCGTCTTGACCGGGCATTCTGTACTCCGCCAGAGGCGCAGGTGAACACACAAGAGTACGGGCGCCGGCCATACGGCGTCGGCTTCCTTGTCATCGGACAGGACGAGACGGGCCCGCACCTGTACGAGTTCTCGCCCTCGGGCAACTCGTACGAGTACTACGCGATGAGCATCGGCGCGCGCAGCCAGAGCGCGAAGACGTACCTCGAGCGCCACTACGAGAGCTTCGCCGACTGTGCGTGCCCCCGCTCGCCCTGACCTATCACACGGATCGCTCACGGATGCACAGGCTCGCTTGACGAGCTGATCACGCACGGTCTGCACGCTCTGCGCGAGACACTCCAGCAGGACAAGGACCTCACGCCCGCGAACACGTCGATCGGGATCGTCGGGCCCATTGGAGCGCAGGAGGCGGCAGCACCCCCCGGCGGCGCGTTCCGCATCCTCGAGGGCGAGCCCATTGCACCCTACCTGGCCACCATGACGCCGAAGGAGACGGGCGCGGCGGCCGATGCCCCTGCGACACAGGGCACCGCGCCGACAGATCCCGCACCGGCGGCGGCGACAGGCCCAGCGGGTGGCCCGGGCGCAGCCCCGACAGACGACGATGTGCAGATGGAAGAGTAATGAGCAGATGTTATTAAAACGCCTATACAATATCGATGCTCTGCACAACATGCAGGAGGTGCAATTGGGGTCTAGGTCGATGTGGCCACCACCTCCCTTGCGACCTGCTTCGCGGCCTTCTTCGCGGCCTTGTACCTAGCGAGTCTTGCCTCCTTCTTCACTTGTAACTTGGCAAGCTTGGCGGCTTGCACTTGCGCCTCCTGCGCCGCTGCGTTCCGGACTGCAGCGGCGGACTGCGCGGCCCGCTGCCACACCTTCGCAGCCATCGTGGGGTTTCGCATGCTGAGCACGAGGTGGAGCATGACGGTCAGCAGCGCAACGCTGCCGGCCTGGTGACATGCGGCGAGGGGGACCGGGACGAGGTAGATGAGCGTGGAAATGCCGAGGGCGACCTGCACGTTCGCCATGAAGAAGGCAGAATGCATCATCCGCTTCGTCGCTCTCGGCAGCGCCTTCCGGAGAGCGGGACGAGCCATCGATAGCGCCCAAAGCGTCGCGATGCCCATGTATGTTGTCGTCGCCTGTGAAAGAGCCCCGTCGTCAGCCCAGACCTGACATGGGAAAAAGATCGAACTGACCAGCACACGGTGATCGAACTGGACGGTGACCGGGTTCTCGAAGATGTTGCGCCACCAAATGTCTCCGCCGGCCGGGTCCTTCGCATAGTGCGCGGAGAATAGGTCCTTTGCCGGCGGTACGATGCGCTCGCCCATGTACGGGAACTCGTTGTACAGAAGGCCTGCATCCAGTCCAGCAACGAACGCGCCTGTACAGCCATCGAGATGAGCTGGACAGAACCTTGCCCGCGGAAGGTCTTACGTACCTGACAGCGCAGTCACGAAGACGAGTCCAGTGAGGCCCTTTGCTGCAAATCGGAACCGCCCCACCGCTTTCAGCGCGCCCTTTTTGATATTCTCGTACTCGCGCCCTTGGGCTATCCGCCAGTCCTGGATGACAGCCATTCCGTTCCAGAACATCGAGCCGTAGAGGGCAAATGCCGTGCCAAGGTGCGCCGCGAGCCGGTACTGGCTCACACGCGGGATCGCGCCCGGTGCGGTGAGCAGCTCGTCCTCGAGCCCGGACTTGACCATGTACCAGCCGAGGGCGCCTTGGACGCCGATGAGCCCGGTGATACCAGCCATGCGAAGGGTCATGGCGCCTGAGAGGGCGCCACGGGCCACAAAGTATCCGAAGGGCAGGAGGAAGCCGAGGCCGATGACACGGCCCAGGACGCGGTGACCCCATTCCATGTAGAAGATCCGCTTGAAGTCGTTCAGTTCGATAGACGAGTTGAGCCTATGCATGAGTTTAGTAAAATAGCCATCATAAGCAGATAGGTAGTCCTCACATCTTGAACTCCGGCGTGGCCTTGTATTTTGTGAAGTCCTCCTCCCAATCCGCCTGACTCAGCGGTGGAAGGATGCCGGTGATAGGTTTCCACTCCGTGATACTCAGCCCAGACTCTGTCAGGCGAGTGACACCCCCGACGACGATGATGGCGAAGACCAGGCCAGAGGATATCATGAGCCAGCGGCCGACGGACCGCGGAGTCAGATGTGGCAGAGGCGCATCGGCTGTCGCGGCCTCCGGTTGAGGTACGACGCGGCTGGAAGAGAAGGAGCGGTGCTTGAACGCTAGGTTTTTCCATCCCGAGAGTTGGTTGAATGAACGCAGGGCATTATGAAAGCGGGATGGGCAGGGCGCAGGTGAACGCGCTGTGATGTGTAATGCTCGAGCGGGGAGCGCAGGTGACCGGGTGGTTGCAGAGGCAACGCACCCTACGGGTCTCCTGAGCGCTGTCCTGCTTAGGTTGAGCATCTTGGTCGACAGCCCTTACAGCTGATGCGCCAGCTGTAACGTTCGCCTGACGTTCGCGGTCAAGCGAGGATGTGGTGGCCTCCGGAACAGAGAACAGGCGCCCAGCTCCTCCGCTTCCTCCGTCATCATCATGCTGCAGCTGTCCGTTCGTATACCTCAACTGGCCTCTCGCTCTTTGGCTCGGCGCGTGCCGCCTTCTGTGCGCTTATACTCGACGCCACCTACTGGTCTTAACGAAGGAGAGCGTACAATATGGACAAAGCTCCATAACAAGTTCTCTCCCACGGATCTGCAGGTCGCGGATGTATCTGGTGCGTCACTGCTCGCTCTGACCGACCTAGTTCATGTATCTAACGATTTATGTTTAGGTGGCTGTGGTAGCTTTTACGCTATCTCTATCACAAGTACGGCCTTCAAAGACCTATCCATGATCAAGCAGCACCGGCTAGTGAACGATACACTGAAGAAAGAGATAGAGGGGATACACGGCTTACAGGTTAGTCATATTCTGTGTGATGCATGCATCTAACGAGTACATTGGCACAGTTGAAGACCAGTGTAGCTTAATAGACATCCTGCATGGTTTCGTAATAGACATGACCACGAGTTACTGTTATACACCCTCCGTCATCTTCACGTCACAGCTCCATCGTTCACTGTGCTGACACTCTTGTATGCGCTTACGCGACTCGGCGACCTCGAAATGTTACTCGGACTACTCAATCATTTCCCTTGGCTGTGGCTGCATCAGGGCTGTCCCGCATTGATCGCGTGGTTGTCTCCCAAAGCTGTTTGGGACTCGAGCGTACACCGGCGGTTGATGCAGTTAGAACGGGAGCACAGCCTCGATGGTGCATGTTTGCGGAGCCCGGGAGCTTTGAGTGATCGGCTCTAAAATGCTGTAGCCTCAGGAGTATGTTTGATGCGTCGGAGGAGGAGCATGTTTTAGACATTGATCCGTAGGCCGACTCGGGATCTACGGTGGCTATGCTGTCTTCTTTCGCCCTCTCACTCCACATTTAGCACGGGTGTCGGAGACCCGATCTCGGACGGCCGCCATGGTGCGCATGCGGGGGCACGTCCCGTGCGGATATCGATGCTGATGCAGACAGTCGGCAAACACCTTCGCACTCCCGGTGCGACCTTCCTGAGAGTCCCACGCGACCGGCTCCAGGCACTCTAGTGCGAGCGATATCACATATCATGTATGATTATGATGTATCATTGCAAAGCAAACTAGGTTTGCAACCGTAGGTCGTACGCAAGAGACTCTAACCTCGTCGATGGAGACGCAGCAGTGAAATAGACTCGCGCTCATATTCCGCGCGCTTTGGGTCATCCTCAACCTGAAGACAGATGTACGCAGATCAGTCATGCATCCGCGGAATCAAGTCACGGAATGCTCACAACCGTCCAGTTGAAGCTCTTCTTGAGCAGGGTGAAGAAGCGCTTATCTGCCTGGAGGCGCCGACTGTTAGCCGAGCAGTGGGTTGAGGCCTGCGATCACACCTTGCGCCGCTTCTTGTAGCAGAAGAGAACATCAGGGTGGGAGCCCGAGTCGCGGACGAGATTGCAGAGAGTTGTGACCAGCAGCGGAAATGTTGGCTCAAAATACACACAGTCTGCGGCCAGGATGAGGTCAGGTTGCTGGATCGTCGGCGGAATGGGCTCTCCCCTGTGAAATCAGACGTCATTATTAATTAGGATAGAATCACAGCTGCGCATGCCGCCCTACCAATTGAGCTCAGCAACGGTGACGGCGCTGTTGAGACCGTTCAAGTGGGTGTTGTGCTTCATCGTGTCCAACAGAGGACTATGTATGTCGCTCAATCATCGTGTGTTGTCCGCAGGTGCGAGTGCGTACGGACGCCTGATCCGTGATGCATACGCTGGCGCCGAGGCGTGCAGCAACCAGCCCAACGAGACCTGTACCGCTCCCGAGCTCGAGTACGCGTTTACCGAGCAAAGCTGCCGAGCCGCAGTGGACGAGGTAGGCGCCTAGGACCTGCGTGTGCTCCGCGTTCAGCAGCCTCCATCTGATGATGACCCCGGCATGCTGACCTCTCCCGCCGGCCATGCTAAGCCCCCACAGCCGGGCCCGGCGTCGATGGCGAGGGTCAAGGAAATGCCACCCTCGAAGTCCATGTGCTGTTCGCCCCGCGTGTTGCGGGGCTGCGTTGGGACGATCCCTGACAGATCGTTGGAGTTGGAGTCGCTATCATCGTCCTGACCCGAGTAGTGCCGGAGAGGATCTAGGGCGTCAAGTCTCTCGTCCTCGGCCAGCTCGTCCTCGACGCGTGTGTGCTCGGCAGTCACAGTCATTGCAGTGCGCGAAAACCCTGCATAGACGAGCATTTGCACGGGATGTGCGATGAGGAGCAGTTGCTGACGTTATCGATCAGGTGTTGAGCTCCCGCCGCCCCGCCCGCGCTTCCTCGACAGACAGACGGCGACATCGTCCGTTGTGGGGAAGCTCCAGTCCACATGGCCCTGATTACACCCCTGAACCTTGGTGTCCATGCCGCCGGCGATGTCCCTTCGGGTGACTAGTATTTGCGAGCTTGCGAAGAGACCCTCTGGGCCGACAAACCTCGAAATTGACCCTGGCGTCTGCATCAAACCCACTTGGAAACATACTGCGCGGCCTGGAACGCCTTGATGTCATCACCACCGGCTGTTCGGATGCCCTTCGGACCGGGCGCCTCGTTGGAGATTTCACATAGCTTCTCGATGCAGTGATCATCACTAGCGTGAGCAGGGTTTCTCCAGTCGCCACCGCTTCCCAGCAATCATAAACAGCAGCCCTCGGCGAGATGGTCCACCCACCTCTCGAGCCCGCCCCTGCCGCTTCCCGCCGCCGCCGCTCCCGCTCCCTGCCACCCCACTGCACGTCTCGCTCACGACCACACATCTGTCATGATCCAGGTCACTGAGCCATGGGCCGCGATCCGCGCCCGCCCCGCACCATCATCCGCGGCATCATATCCCTCGGGCCTATCCACCCGCGCAAACCTCGTCCACCGGCCGTCGTATGCCACGATCGGCTCCATTGAATCCGCATCTTCATCATCCTCTGACGAGTCCGATTCCTCTGTCGGACCCTCGCGCCCTCGTCGCCGAATGGAGTCGTACCACGAGACTGCGTCTTCGTCTCAGGACCCAAGGCACGCCTTGGATCCCATGAACACATCCCCCCTGCGGGTTACACGGAGGCGGGCCACTCTCGATGCGCACTCGATGCCTTCCTCCACAAGCCCTTCCTCGTCTCTGCGGCCGCTGCCCCGCGCACCGGCGAGCCCAGAACCGTCTACCACATCGGAGCAGAGCGCTCGCCACGCAAGAGCGGTCTCTATGGCCATCCGCCGTTTGCCGTTGCCTCCCCTGCGGTCTCCGGGGGACCCCAGCGACGCCTTCCAGACCTCCCGCACCGCTGCCGTCGGGCCTGCGCCCTCGGTCAGCAGTCCATTATGGGAAGAGGAGGAGGGGGACACTGTGATCGACTGGGATCTCCTGGACGAGTTGCTGTGCGAGGAGGACTAGACCTGCTACCACATACCGCGGCTGAGCTGCATGCATGATCCACGTTTCGCACTACTTTAGGACTTTTTCGGCTGAATCAAACAACATGTATCCATACGTATCTATACCACATTCATCGGACGGGTTTTCTTTCACTTCATTGCGCTGTCCACTTCAGTGTGCTGTGAACGAACATGAAAGGTTACATTGGTTCTCCTTTCACGGGGAAATGGAGCGTCATACGCTCAACATGTGATGGTAGTAACGTCAAGTTACGCACTTGAGTGGAGAGCGCAGGCACACATGTGCGCATGCGCAAAAGGCGGCTGTGATCATGGATGATCGACCGTAGACAGAATTCCCCTTTGTCGCATAGCCACAGTTGCTTGGGGACTGTCTCACCGAGACTGATCATGGCTCTAGGCCTGCGGGTGTAGTACGCGTGCCAAGTGGTCGGGCTTTGATAGTCAAGTAGACGGAACACGGTACCAGACGGTACCCCGGTCGATCATCCTCCGGAACTGACGGTACCGATAGTTGTTGATGCCAGGGTCAACGATGATCGATGATCATCCACTCAAAATCGTGAGGGGGATCATCAATTCCCCCTACCGCAGGACTTCCCATGAGATCAGCTTATTTTGCACATGAGCCGTTCCGACGACCACGGAAGCTGATGTGACCGGGCCAGACGCCGAGCATTCCCAGCCAACGGTTGAACCGATCGATCTGAGTGATCGGTCCTTGACTTGGACCATTGCTTTACCTGCTTTCGCGTATTTCTTAGCATCAGCGCTCAGCATGAACTTGCGTCGGCAAAAAACGAGCAAGTGAGAAAAAGGCATCATGGCATGATAGACCTGGGTAAGCAGTGACGACGCCCGACATCCGCCTCGTGTCGGGCCCGTCAACATTCCTTCGTCCTCCCGCCCCGTAGTGAGTCGCATACACGGATACCCTACTAGTTTACGCAGCTCTAAGCCTCCCACAGACACTTCTCCCCTCTCACGACCTTACGACACTGCAGACGCGCCATGTCCGACCAGTACGAAGCACACTTTAGCTGGTACGTGTCGATCTGCATACGCTCGCCAATGTCGTCCGAGAGCTCATTTTTGCTGCATAGGCCACTCAAGGGTGTCCAGAGCGTCATCGTCACCGGCACCTTCGACAACGTACGCTCTCATTGCACTCGTGCACTATCCCACCACTCACGATACCCTCTTGAAGTGGAGCTCGTCTGTTCACCTCGTCAAGGGAGAGAACGGGTTTGAGAAGACCGTCCAACTGCCTTGGGACTCGACCGTTACGTTCAAGTACGTCGTGGACGGTCGCTGGGTGACCTCGGATGACCATGCCTTGGAACGGGACGCGGCGGGCAACGTGAATAACGTCATCCATACTCCTTCGAAGCCAGCCGCAACTGAGCTCTCTTCACCGCTTGCTATGGGTGTGGCTCCGGGTGCCGCGGCCTTCCGGCCCTCCGTCGAGCTCAACGCACCAACGGGTGCTACGTCGATGGCCTCAAGCGTTATCCACGCAATCGCAGACAGTGTCCAGAACGGAGTGGAAAGCGTCACCCATGCCGCCCAAGCGTTCGCCGAGCAGTTCGTGGACCCGTCTGCGCTGTCCCCCGAGGTGGAGAAGGACCAGACGTCCGTTATCCCGTCCATGGACGAGGTGTCAACTCAAGTTCAGCACGTCGTCTCTGCCGCGCAGGCTACTGCCGAGAGCGCAATCGCCAGTGCCAAGACGGTCATTGCTCAGGCCCCGGAGGTCGTTGATGCTGGCAAGACTAAGGCGGTGGAGGCTGCTGACCAGGCTCGCGAAATCGCTTCCAGTGTTCCTGTCCCATCAGTTCCAGCGGTAGTAGAACCTGTTGTCGACTCGGCCACTGCGACTACCCCGGCTGCCGCGGAGAAGTCTCCATCACCGTCCGCCATCACAATGCCGATCCTTTCTCTCGGACATCCCATCGAAGCGGCCACTCCGATCCAGACCAGCATCGTGCCTGGCGCTGCCACTACGGATGGTACTCCTGCAGAGGAAGTGCACACCCACGCGCCAGTCAACATTGCTGGAGCTCGTAGGAACTCTACGACTGCCGCTCCTACCACCTCCACTATCATTGCCAGCACCGAGCAGAACGAGACTTCTCAGGATGCTACCACCGGTGTCCCCGCTCCTGCAGAGCCGACTCCGGCCGTTGAGCCCGTCGGTGTGCTGGCGGCCTCCGAGCCCGAGCCCACTGCGCTTGCTTCTGCAGAGCCAGAGGCAACCGAGTCCGCCATCCCTGCTGAGCCGGCGCCAACCCAGTCCACCATCCCTGCGGAGCCAGCACCAGCGGAGTCGGCCGTCCCTGCCTCGCCCTCTTCAGGCATCACGATGCCCATTCTTTCCCTCGGCCACCCGATTGAGAATGCACCTACCCAGACCATCATCGTTCCTGGCTCTGTCACTGTCAATGGCACGGTTGAGCATGCTTCTACACATGCGCCTGTCAACCTCGCGGGGTCTCGCAAGAACTCCACAGCCGTTGCCCCGACCGTTTCAGACGCAGTGCCGGAATCCACGGCGGAACCCGCCCCATTCTCTGATCTCGTTGATGCGGCGTCCACCCCTGCTGCGGATCCAACTCCAGCCGCAGAACCCGCCGCGGCGGAGGCCACTCCTGCTGCTGCGTCAGCATCAGTGGTGTCCAGCGCTCCTGTCGAGAAGACCCCCATCTCGATGCCCATCCTTCCCCTTGGCCACCCAATCGAGAACGGAACGGCTGCTGCCCAGCCAACTATCGTCCCTGGTGCTGCTACAGCCAACGGTGATTCTGCATCTACGCACGCCCCCATCAACCTGGCCGGATCACGCAAGAACTCGTCGGCCGCCTCGCCGTCCACTGAGCCCTCTGCTGATGACCCTACTACCCCGAAGATGGCAGTCTCTGACATCTCCGCCAATGCTGTAGCGGCCTCGGCCGCTTCCACGAACGGTACCACGAATGGGAAGTCTGCTCCGCCGGCTTCCCTGCCCCCGCCTTCTGCGCCGTCAACTCCGATCAAGAACGGAACTCAATTCCCGTCCAGCCAAGAACCGCAGACACCGAGAAGCACGCGTAGCATGAGCTCCTCCCGCTTTAGTACCAGCACTCGCAAGAAGCGTGAGTCTATCTTCGGCAAAGTCAAGGACCTATTCGGCCGTGACAAGGATGAGAAGGCGCAGGAGCATGCGCAAGACAAGCCCGCAGACGAGAAGAAGAACCGCCGTTTCTCTTCGCTCCGCGGCAAGCCTTGAGACAGCCTGGATTTCTGCAGCACATGGTCTCATTGGTTCATCTAGACGACTCGTTTTGTTGTACATGTTTTATTTGCACTGCTGCTAAGTTACGTTTGCCTTTGGAATACCACTCATTCTTTGATCTCCAATACGACGCCTGAGTGAGAATAAGTCTAGGTGTGATCTTGCAAGGATACACTGCGGCTTACCAGCGGCAATAGTCTCTCCGCCCCGACGAACGAGAATGCGACCCATGTCCTTGTTGGAAGAAAAGATCTCGAGGGGCAGAGGGCGAACTTTCGCGTTGGGGTCGGACAAGCCTGTCACTCGGAGAGTGATCTCCACGTCGGCTGACATGCCCTTGGTAAGCACACTAGCCGCAATGTTAGTAATCAAAGATAGATCCAGATAAAAAGGGCTTACCGTGGCTTCTCTTTGATGACTGCGCCGCTCGATCTGTCGATAGAGGCCACGAGCATGGAAACTGCAGCTGGAACGTCTTGAGATTGATGAAAGAGTTCCACCTTATCTCACGTCGACGAGAGTACGAAAGTGATGGTAGGAAAAGCCTGCTCACTGATGCACCAGCAGTGATAGGCAGTTGGATGTCGAAGACGATAATACGTGCTTTGAACACCATAGCAAGCGGCACGAGGAAGTCTGGACTGCACAAAACGCTGCCAATATCGAGATTGATTGGATCGACGTTGACTAGATTGAGAGTGACGTTGGAGCCGTCAACAGCCCACGGGACTGAATCGTTTTCGTACACGATAGCTTGAAAAGCGCGATGATGAGCAAGATTGTCCACATGGCGACCCGTCGTGCTTACATTTGACAAGGGCAAATTCGTCTCCCGGAAGAATACGGAGGCGCTCTCCGACCTGGACCACGCCTCCGCAGATTCTGCCTGAGACAGCGATGCCTGCACCTTGGCCTTTGAACACATTTGATATCGGAAGCCTGAGGGGTGCGGTGATGTTGCGAGCGGGTGGCTCTAGTGTGTCTATATACATGCGTTAGTATATTGCTCTTCGCATGTGCTAGACGTGGAAAAACTACGAACCGAGAGCATCAACGAGCGTCGGGCCAGAGTACCACTTGTTGAGTAGCGAACTCTCTGGTTCCTGTCTATGCTGAAGGTTCACCCCTTCCATGGCGGCCACAGGAACAAACCGAGTCTTCGAAGCAGGGAAGCCGGACTGGATGAGGAATGGCTTCAAGGCCGTACATATCTCATCGTACCGGTCATTCGACCAGTTGACCTGGACGGTTAAAATGATCAGGTTTATCTCACTCGTCCTGGAGGCTAAGCCTTACTTGATCTAGCTTGTTTACGGCCACTACCACTTGAGAGACCCCCAAGCTCCGAACAAGGACAAGATGCTCGCGGGTCTGGCCATTTCGTTGAAACCCGGCTTCGAACTCGCCGTTGGAAGCATCTACGACCAACATCGCGCAATCTGCTTGAGACGCTCCCGAGATCATGTTGGGGATGAATTCACGGTGTCCTGGAGCATCAAGAATGGTGAAATGACGGTGCGGCGTGGTGAATGATTGTACCGCAATGTCCATGGTGATACCGCTGCAAGCATGGTTGGTTTAGATGTCTTTATGGAGAGCCGTGCTCGTACCGCTCTCGTTCCTCTTGCGTGCCATCAAGCTCCCATGCCCAGCTAAAGCTGCTCTTACCCATCTTCTCACTTGCTCGCTCGTTGGCTACCTTTTTTTTCTCCTCCACTCTGCCCAACTCGTAGAGTAATCGGCCCATCAAAGTCGACTTACCAGCATCCACGTGTCCTGCGCAGTCAATGAGAACGTGACAGAAGAAAGACATAAACAGTGGTACGTACCAACGACAACCAAGCTTATAGCCGGGCTCTCCTTTTGCTGTGCAGCGAGAGTTGACGCGACTTCCTCGAGCAGCTTCTCCCGAGCTATAGTGATCTTCGGGGGCTCCGTGTCGACCTGCTCTTCCTCCTCCTTGCCTAGGTTCAGTCCGGCCATGTCGAGATCCTTTTGTGACTGGGCTGGGGCCTTTTTTCCCGAAGCAGCAACAGCAGGAGTCTTGGCCGTCGCAGGAGTCTTCTTTGCCGTGGCTTTCGCTACCGGAGCTTTCTGAGCAGACGCCTTCTCGCGTTCCTTTGCAGCTGAAGCTGAGATAGCAGAGAGCAGAATAAATATATAGTCAGTATATACTCACACAGGTGAAACAAAGGGTCGATGAAAAATGGAGGGCGAAGACGGGGAAAGTCATGTAGTGGCAACTCCT
>LCTX01000726.1:0-34510 GCA_002233555.1 Limonomyces culmigenus | reverse complement strand
GGAGTGGTGGAAGCAAGACAAGAGCAAGCCGGCCCGCGATCAGAAACCTCAACGTGTGCCGATCTTTCCCCGCTCAGAGAACGCGGCGACAGGAACAACGCTGCGACGCCATGGCAACAAGCTGTAGTCGCGTCCATAGCGGGACTCAATTCAGATCGCTATATACGTACGTAATTGCAGGGCACACTTATCCCAGCACGCGGCCATATATCACACACCTCTGTCTGTCGAGACCAATGCACAAGAACAACCCACGCAACTCGATCGGATCCCTGCTGCCGCTGCAAGATGATGATCGCTAGAGGTTGCATGATTTGGGGGGCAACAATCTAACTTCGTCATGGGCGGAGCGTCTTCCGCAACAAGACCAAGACACAGAAGGATCTACGAGCAGCGGATCAGAGTACGACGATCAGCGCTCGAGGACCACTGCATGCATCAGCCGGGCCGCCTCGGCGCGTTGAGGAACAGAAATGCTGCATTCGAACCACAACTATGCTGTCTATACCACGCGCACTGAGTTATCCTTCTTCGAAAGGGAATGGACGTCTTGTTCTACATATTGAGTTAGGACGGACTATCTTACATGGCGAGAATGCGAGACACTCACGAATACCCCAGACGTGGGCGCGAAGGTCGAGGAATTCTGAGTTAGAAATGAGCGAGACGGCATCAGGGGAGACCACACAAGAAGACACGAACCAACATGCAGGCCATCATACAACTTCTTCATCTCTGCACGAACGCGGGACGCATCCTCCTTCGTTGCTGATCCGGAAGAGAGTGCTTTCAGGTCCTTCTCCACGGCCTCAATCCGGCGGACATGTGCTGTGATCTACCGAATTCAATTCAACAAGACGAATAGCCCGCGTGTGAAAGGAATGAACCTTTTCCGTGCTCTGTTGAAGTTCTGTCACACTTGCCTGGAGTGCAGCACTCGCGAGTTTGTACTCGTCGAGAAGGTTGTACGCAGCGAGGGATGCAGCAAGAGAGAATCCGCCAAAGAAGCCGACGATCCTTAGGTCATTACTTCAGCACTGATGCATTTCCCGCATGCGCAACGAGCACACGGACCCTCCCCGGAAACCACCGACAGGCCGCTTGGGAGGCGGGACCGTCCCGAGTGCAGGGGTTACAACCGGCACAGTATCAAGAGCAGCACGAGATGACGAGAATGAACGCGTCTGAAGACGTGACGCGTTGCGGGCGAGTGCACGAGCGGTGGCGGCGCTGGCCATGACGAGGAGGAGGTCGAGGGAGGTTGGGAGACCCGCGTAACTCGGAACGCGTCCAAGACGCGCTTTCCTTGAAAGCTTGAACCCGGACCACGACCTCGGGGATACGTGCAGCACTGTCTCGCATAACCTGGCGTCTGGAATGCGATAGAACTTCTGTTGACACTCATCTCTGACGATCTACATCAATCTTGTCCTTTCTGTCTTGAGTCTTGAGTGTCTCATGTCTGGATCTGGCAAACGCAAGAGCGAAGATGCAGAGGACACTGCCACTCCTGCAACTGCTCGGCATCGTAAAAAGCAAAAAGTAGAAGCGGCCCGTACGATTGCGGTTCAGAGCAATGCGATAGCAGGGCCGTCTAAAGCACCAGCTGCTCCGAAAGATAGTACGTAGCAGCTGTATAGGGTCGCTCGACTATTCACTCATATGTATCATCTTACAGGCATGCAAGGCATGCAAAGCATGCCAGGATCGATTGATGTCGAGAGATTTGCGGAAGTGAGTATCCAAAAAGAGAGTACAGGATGGTCGACTTAATATGGGAGCATTCAGGCTCGTGCATTCGAAATCAACGCAATGGAGGAGGCAATTGAGACAGCAAAGTCAGTGAGAATACTTATTGGTCTATCTGAGCTTACGGATACCACAGAGGTGCCTCAACACATCGAGCATGGCAAGAACTACCACGGCACCTCCGACGGCGGGCTGCGAGCCACAACGTTCGCCGTGTACCCCTCCGTCTTCGTGAGAAGGCTCGTGCAGAGGTCCGTGTGGCGTTTTGGAGGCTTTGGGCATCACCTCAACAACATCCCCAAGATGGACCCCGTCCAGAAGAAGGCACTGAAGAGAGCCCTCCCAAAACGAGGCAAGTCCAAAACCTTGACTCGGACCGAGGACTTTCTCAAACGCCAGCGTAAGGATATTCACCTCCTCTTTGTCATAATCCCTAACACGATGATCAGGTGACAAGGTGTGGCTCGAGACCCATCTTTGGCACTCCAAGCGGATGCATATGGAGAACAAGTGGGGATATCGTTTGGTTGGTCTATTCGCCGAAACCCGTTGATGTCTCTCACCTGCGCTACAGGCCCTGTCGCCGACGGAGAAGTCCTATCGTCCGTCCATCCGAGCAGCAACGCGTGGAGTCATCATGTATGACGCATCGTACATTGGCACCATTGAACTGCGCGGAGTGCAGAGTCTCCTCAAAGACGTGCTTCAACGGATACTCGACCCGCAAGGCCAAGGACCTGGTGCTCGGCAGTGCGTAAGGTGTTGCAGGTCTCGACGAATCACAGTTTGAATGGTTCGACAGATACGTCAATGGCTCACGCATGCTTTCCACATACGCCTATGCCAATGCAGCCTACCCTTATCAAGCGATTGGGCCTGCCAGCGTACTTTGGAAGCCTTATGCAGCTGAAGACGACAAGATGGAACGCGTTTCGCCTGCACCTGGCACGGTTAAACGTGGTGGCGCAGCGAACGCTCGCAGACAAATCGCAAACGCCAGTAACAAGGCTCGCCAAGCGGAGGAAGCAGCAAAGTCTGAAGCTCAGCCGACTGAGAAGGGCAAAGGCAAAGCGGTGGCAGCTACGAAGCTGGCGGACGCGACGGACACGAGTGTACGAGTCTGCTGGGTGCGAACGCATCCGGCATGCTTCGACCTCATTTTCGGCGCGATCCGTGAAGCGGCGGGCCACGCGCTGGCGGACAGAAAGACCCAAGGCCACGAGAAGGAGGAGATCCATATAGCTGACCTGCGAGAGAAGGTGCTGGCCTTCGAGTTGATGGGCCCCAAGTCAACGCAAGTTCTTCGCGGTGCACTCGATCCCGTACGCACGGAACCGCGAGCGGAACTCAGACAAGTGAGCAATAAAGGCTGCCTCCGACGTGGCAGGATCACTCTGACCACCTCTACAGTTCTGGACCTCGCTCAAGACGTTACAGTCATCCGACTCGGTGCCGAGAGGCATGGTGATCGGGTTCGAAGTTATGGATCCTCGACTCCGGTAATCAACGGCTCAATCGATACGCTTTGCAGATATATCATTTATCACCTCCTTCACAGGTTTCCCCCCAAGATGGACAAGGTGGAACCACCCGTGGCAAAGCAAGGCTTTCCCAGCCTTGATGCTCCTTCTGTGCCATTTCCGACATCGAAGATCGCACAGAGTATGCTGTGGGATGAAGACACTCGGGATGGGCTGGCTAAGCCGAGGTTCAAGAAGCGAGACCTGGATGCCCGAAAGGCACAGAACCTCATACCGGGCACTCCTCTCAAAGCCACTCCGCAAGATGCTCGTGTACCCGTCATCCTCATTCAGCACTCAACGGAAACTGGGTCGACATCACCGTCGACGACAACTCCTGGTATCCACGGCTGGACGTTGCTTGTACCGAATGGCTGGGGAATGCCGTTTTTGTCTTCCCTCCTGTTCACGGGCGCACGTGTCGGTGGACTCCAGGAGTGCTCGGTGCAAGCTTTCGAATCTGGCGTACCATCGTTCCCTGCAGATGCAGTCGACACCGACGCATATACAGACGAGCTGAAAGCGCACGCTGACGTGCAGCAAGCCAAGTGGGAACGGACGCCCCCTGCCAAGAGGATCAACTATGAGGACCGAGGTATTACGGATCCATGGAGGCCAAACTGGCGAGGGGTTCTCGGTTTGGAGCCTCTGATCATCAACGCCGATGTCAGCAGCGAAGACGAGGGACTCGTTGCTGCTCAGCGCGACCCGACAATGCCGAACACTCCGGCCGACGCTCTGGCCATCTCCCAAACCAACGATGGGATGGACGTTGACCCTGCTCCCTCACAACAGGAGGGAGCTCGAATCCTGCATCCATGGGTTATTCGCGGACTGCAGACGTCTGCCATCGTCTCGGCGATCAGCAATCGACTTCAGCCCTCCTCTGAGCTGCTTTCTCAGTTCACTCGTCTGCGCGGGAAGCGGGGCCTGAGTGAATTGGCTGTGTCGGAGCAAGATCTCTGGCGCAGCGCACTCGTCCAAGTACGCTTCGAGATGTGCAGCCGCGGAAAGCCAACGGAGGGTTCGATGGTCTTCTCCGTCAAGGATGACGAAGCCAAATCTTGGATCGTCATATTGAGGAGAGGATCAGCCTCAGAGAGCCTGGACGAGACGCGTGTAGGTGATCATTGTTAGTGTATGAAGAGACGTTCTTACGCTCTCAACAGCTCTCGGAGGTTCACCCTCCGAAGGGGCACCTTCTCGGATACGTGACTAGCGGAAACTACTCCCTGTCCATTGGCTACGCACACGCCATCGGAGCCATGCCTCTGGCATCCTATTGCGAAGCCCTGCAACAAGCTCATCGGTATGCTCAGCAAACCCAAATCTACACAGCATGACCTGACTATCATCGCAGGCTTGAAGGCACAAGGACGGGCGGCCCCCTGGTCAAGATACGAGATCGTGATGGTGTTGTGTGCCGTGCGGCCAGGGTACACCTGCTACAAGCTTGAGCATTGTAGCTCGTATCTAGGATGTTTGCGACATAAGTTTTGACACGTACTGGAAGCGAACTGACTCTGAGGCTCAATGAAGTCTAAGAGGTGGCTACCCACTCGAAGCAGTAGAGTGAACGCGTCCTGGGGTCACGAGACCGCGATGATGATGATGAAATCATATTTATATCCCGCTATAAGGCACCCGCAGGGGGCCTAAGCGCGGCTGTATACTACCTATCTAATCGACTTGGGTGGTTCTGTTGTTCTGATGCAGGAGGTTACAGAGTGGGAAGGTATGTATGTGGGGTGTGGGTATGTTGTTATGCAGAAGGCGCAACGAAGAAAGAAAGAAACCTCGAGACAAAACAGGACTGACCTACTCAGAGTCGTCTTGGGTCCGGGGTGGGGGGCATCAGGTCTTCATGAACGCGGTCGAGTTTGCCAAGAACTTGGCGAAGGCTTCGAGGCCGGCTGGAGAGCCGAGGATGACGGGGAGGGAGAGAGATCGAGATACCTTGCGGAGGTGGTGTCGTGCGTGCTCGTGAAGAGGGCACTCGCGGATGATGTGCTCGCGGGATTGTCGTCTGGCCTCGCCACACGGACAGCCGTTGGGTTCGAGGTAGCGGAAGCGGCGGTAGAATTCGCCGGTAAAGGCGTGGCCGGTGATGGCCTGGATTATGCGCGACGAGACGTCGCGGCGCCCGTAGAGGTTCTTCTTGAAGAACTCGTTGCCTTCGATGCCCTTATGCCCCGGGGACCAAGCGACCTGAATAGACAGCCTGTCAGTGCCTCGGAGAACCGAGTCAACATGCGAACGAAAGGTGAGAGAGGCGAGTTGTGCGGGGTGTGGGGATGGCTCATAAATGGAGGTGATCGCGGAGGTGCTATCTACGAAGATCGAGAGTTTGGTGATGGGAGACGAGAACGTGGGTCACGAGACCGCGATTGAGCTCTTCCACGTCCCTCTCCAGCCGGAACGGTGCTCAGGCTCTCACTCTGCTTACACTTCGGTTATGCCTGTCGGTATCGAAGCTTGGATTACGCAGATACCTCCCATCACTCGCGCATGGCTTGCTCTGGCTGTACTCACTAGTCTGGCTGTCGTGCGTCCTCCTGAGAGATCACACAAAGGACCAAGCTGACGCCTGCGTCCAGCAATGTCAATTGATTACACCTCTACAACTGTACTTCAGCTTTAACTCTGCGTTTAGCAATGGGCAGGTATGGTGTTTGTATGGTCATCATTGAAGGCGCCCGATCTGACCGTAATCTAGCCATGGAGAGCCGTCACCAACTTTTTCTACTTTGGGTCCTTAGGAATCGACTTCATATTCCACATGTTCTTCTTGTGCGTGACATTGTTTTCTTGGGTTTCTCAAACATGCTGACGGCATTCATAGCATGAGATATAGTCGACTACTGGAAGAGTCGTCGTTCGCCAACCGAAAGGCAGACTACGCATGGCTGCTGATCACTTCTGCGGCCTTCCTCTTGGTGCGTACCTCACATCACTCTGTTCAAGTAATCATGTTATAACAATGCTACAGGGCATGTCTCCATTGTTCGGCCTTCCCTTCCTCTCCTCTCCTCTCGCTTTCGTGCCCATCTATGTGTGGTCACGGAGGCATCCTTCGACTCCCATATCACTCTTTGGTATGATCACGGTCACCGCACCATATATGCCAATTGCGTTGGTCGGCCTCTCTTGGGTGATCAACGGCACATGGAGAGCTGCCGCTGGGGATCTCATGGGCTGTGCGGTTGGCCACGTGGCGTGGTTCACTCGCGACGTTTGGGCAAGAGAGATGGTCGGTGGGCCAACACTCTTGAGTGAAGCACCTATGCCTTTGTGAGTGGGTGGAATTGCATCGAAGATCGGTTATTGACTAGGCCCTTAGAAAACGTCTAATGGGAGAGGATTGATTTCTGTCTTTCCGCATGCTTGCGCTGTACTGTATTATATGTGCATGGATATTCTGAAAGTGAAGGGCATGGACACTATTCATGATACTCCCAGTCGATGTCATCACTCGCCACATGTGGAAGCGCGACGCGTCGAACGTGACCGACGCGTCCTTTCCTCTCGGCCCCTGTCCTTGCCAAGTGTAGTCTCGTTAGGGCGGCTTGCGACGCGTCATGGCGCATTTGAATAAGCTTGCTATACGCGGCATTCGCTCTTTCGACGACAAACAGATATCTGTTATCGAGTTCTTCACGCCTGTTACCGTCATCGTCGGCCACAACGGAAGCGGCAAGACAACCATTATCGAATGTCTCAAGTACGCGACCACGGGTGACCAGCCGGCCAATACTCGTGGTGGCGCGTTCGTCCACGACCCCAAGATGGCCAACGAGAAGGAGGTCAAAGCACAGGTCAAGCTTCGGTTCCATGCTGCTAACGGGAAGCGGATGCTCGCCGTTCGGAATCTATCTGTGTCGCAGAAGAAGGCCGGTGGACTCACTATGAAGACACTCGAAAACATCCTCGCGTTGGACACGAACTCGGACCAGGGGGGTGGAAAGGTGTGTGTCCGATCCATCCGTCGGGACTTGTTGACTGTGAGCTCATTCATCTCCAGCGCGCTGTTATCTCTACGAAATGTGCAGAACTGGACACCGAGATCCCGAACCTTCTTGGCGTCTCGAAGGCTGTACTGGAGAACGTCATCTTCTGTCACCAGGAAGACTCTTACTGGCCGCTCTCCGAGCCGTCGACGCTCAAGAAGAAGTTCGATGATATCTTCGAAGCTACCAAGTACAAAGACACGAAATGGTTTTTTCTCTACCGCAGAACGCTGACCCGCGCTGTCCTCCAGGTACACTAAGGCTCTGGATAACATCAAGGCCATCCGGAAAGACCGTGTGTCCGAGCTCAAGACGGAAAAAGAGCGTCTGGAAGGACTGCAGCGCGAGAAGACACACGCGGACAAGCTCAAGAAACGTATTTCCGACATGAACGCGTCCATTACTGCCAAGGAGGTCGACTACGAGTCCAAGGTTGCCGAGTACAACGAACTGGCTATCTCGAACAAGAAGTTCTACGAACTTGGATCGAAGTTTCGCGACATCTACCAGAAGATCGAGACCCTGGAAGACAAGAAGGAGCGTTTCAAGATCGAGAAGGCAGAGCTGGAAGCCACTTTGCAGCACGTGGATGGTTTGTGCATTCTAAACAGACTCCCGATCGACGATTGCCTTGCTGACGACGGCATTTGCAGGTAGTGCTCCAGAGCTTGAAGAGCGCCTAGCAGGATTCGAGAAACACATTCAGCAGCAGAAGACAAAGCTGCGTCAGGAGAGGGACCGCTTCGACGACTTGGAGTCCCAGCTTAAGCAGGCACGCAACGATAGCAGCTCTTTGGTAGGCGAGATTGGGCAGCTCAGAGCCGAGGAGAAGGTAGATTGATTTTTCCGCGTGGCTCGCCGTGCCCCGTACTGAAGACTTATGCAGGCGCAAGAAACTCGATTGGCAGAACGCGAGACCCTGATTCATGGCATCAGCACCAAGCAGGGTATCAAAGGGTTCGACCACTCGCCCTTGGAGCGCGACAAGGTCCTCGAGTTTATCACCCGTCTGAGTGATCTGCAACACCGTCAGAACTCGGAGACCGAAACTCTCCAGGTATATCATATGCCTTGCAATGGACCTAACAATAACAACATCCCCGTATAGAATGAAATTCGCACGAAGCGCGAGGAGTATGACGCGCACAACCTCAAGTTACAAGCAGCACTTGCGGCCACGAAGACGCGGAAGGATACGCTGCGGCAAGAAATTGTTCGTGCCTTGAGCCTCATGTCACTGTTGCCTCACTCACGAGGGGAATAGGCGAAGCTTTCCACCACGATACAGGAGGCCGAACGCAAGCTTGAAGCTTCGCAGTCAAGGCCAGGAGAACTTCGCATGCTGGAAGATAATCTGAAGGATCACCGCATTCGGCTCGCCAAGGCTAGAGAGGCCGTCAAGGAGGCTCGTTTCGACGACAAGATCAACATCCTGCAAGGCAAGGCTCGACAGCTCGAAGATCTCCGCGACAAGCTTAGTACTGAACTTCGAGTCTTGAGCTTGGACGCGGACAAGCGTGCTCGCCTCGATATCAAGCGTGCCGAACAAAAGCGCAAAAACAACGAGGCCGAGACCATGTAAGACTATATCCATCTGGTCCTCTTCTCGGTCCTCACCCACTTTAAGCTTGACGTCGAACAATATCAAATTCAGAGCACTGACTGGATCTGATGCCAAGGCTGAGTCTATGGAGCGCGAACTGGAGAGAGCACACACGTACGTATGTTCTCATGTAGCGTCTCGGCATCTCTAAACTCCATCAGAGAGAGGGATCGGAAGCTCGCAGAGCTGGAGCGAGAGCTGGGTGCCGCGAATCTCGCCTTACAGGCCGCCGAGAGCTCTATCTCCCAGGCTAAGCGCCAGCTGAAGGGAAAGCAGCAAGAGATGAAGAGTCAGTGACACGCATCAGGGGGATATGTCTGTTTTACCGATGCTCGTGGTCTAGACCTTCAGTCCAAGCTGAAGGACGTCGAGTCTGCTACTATCACCGACGCCATTCACGAGGCCTCGGAGGAAGTTCGTATTCGCAGAGAGTGAGCCATATCGTGTACCAGGCCCCGTTGCGATGCTGACGTATGACATAGTGAGGCAGGCAGCTCAGCAGCAGCGACCGGTGTTTGGCAAAAACTGCTGAAGCTAGGTCAGTCCAAGCACCTGTGCACTGCCTGCAATCGCGATCTGGACAATGAAGAAATGAAGGTGTTTGAGAAATACGTGAGTGCCGCCGAACGATTGTGAAGGCGTCTTATCTTAGAGACTTGGTAGGCCAAAGAGCAGATCAAGAAGAACTCCCCCGAGAACGTTGCGGCGGACGAGGAGGAAGCACAGGGATGGGAGGATGAGCTCAAACGACTGCAGAGTCTGCTTCCTTACGAAGTCGCTCGCAACAAGCTTCGGGACGAGGAGATCCCGGCGTTGGAGAAGCAGATCCAGGACGACGACGAGAGCTTGCCAGCTTTAGCTGAAAAGGCTGAATCGGTGCGTACACTTCTATACCAAAAGTCGCAACAGCTACAAGGAACCGCCTGCAGGCGCAAGCCGTCGTCGAGAATGCCAAGTCTGAGATCAAGGACATTATCTTCTTGAAACAAGTTGCGGCATCAATCACACGTCTCTACAGAGAGTCTCTGGCCGCGGCAGAAGATGTTTTGAGGATCAAAGATGATTTGGCAAGCACAGGAACGACGAAGACGGCTGACGACATACAAGTGGAGCTAGACAAGATCTCGAGCGATCTGTGAGCTAGATGTTTCCCACAGTGCCCACTCGACTCTCTTACGCTTTTCTATAGCCGATCCAACAACCGAGAGCAGAAGACTCTCGCACAGGACCGCGACCGTCAGGCCAAGAACGTACAAGAAATTGAGACCGAGCTTCATCGTGCCGAGCTCGATGAGAGCAATCTCCGTAATGAGGTTCAACAGCGGCAGCATCTCGAGGAGAACGTTGTTCATTACAAGAAGGACTATGCCTCGAGTTCAGCTGAGCTGAAAGTAGGTGCTCAGTCGTCTCTTTTGACTACACTCCCATAACGCGTGAGCAGGAAGCAGACGCAAAGGTTGCGGAAGCGCAAGCTCCCATCCAAGCGTTGGAGGAAGGTTACCGCAAGATCAAAGCCGACCTCGACGCTCGATACACTCACTCCCAGGATCTCTCGCAGCAGATCAACCGTGATGTTGACAAGTTGGAGACGGAAAATCGTGCGATTGAGAAGTAAGACTATTGATGTTTGCTCCTCTTAGTTTGCTCATCTTTCTATTAGATATGTCCGGGATAAGCGGGGTCGGCGTCTCCAGGACTGCCTCCAACGGTCTGAGACCATCACACAAGACATCACCGAACTCTCAAATGAAGTCAGCGCCTCCAACAAGCTCGTAGCCGACCTCAACAGGGAGATTGCTTCTGGCGGATCCACTACTGCCAACATACGTGAAAACCTCCGGGTTCGACGGCTGCAGGCCGAGATCGATTCTACTCAGGCCGAGATCGACACATATGATCTCGAAGCTGCAGCTCAGGCCAAGCAAAACTTCGAAGAGCGGTACGCACGAGAGAAGAAGAAGGAAGATACCCTTCACGGAGAGGTTCGCTACAGATTACCATACACGCTTTGCGAAGCTGATGATTGTGCCAGTTTTCAGCTATTGGTGGTGAGCTAGGATCGGAACGTAGCCGACTCAAGGAGCTCGAAAAGGATATGAAGGACTTCAAGGACATCCAGAAGCGGTACACTGACCAACTCATCAAGGTTAAGGTACGGGAGATCAGTTGACATGACATGGGTCCACAACTGATGTATACTACTAGATGTCCGACATGGCGAACAGTGATTTGGAGAAGTACGCCAAGGCCCTCGACAAGTAAGTGTGCACTCGAGAAGATAGGAATGCCACTCAAATCATTTCAATTAGTGCGATCATGAAGTACCATTCATTAAAGATGGAGGAAGTAAACGACATCATGCATCATCTCTGGAATAAGACGTACCAGGGCACCGGTTTGTCATGATTTGTTGTCTCGCCTTCCCGGCTTCTGATAAGAATTGTTTCAGACATTGACGGTATCAAGATCAAGTACGATGCGGAGGGCGGTGCGACCAAGCGATCGTATAACTACCGAGTCAGTGGTCATGATGCACCCACTGACATCGTCCACTCACCCGCGCTTGTTCCAGGTTGTCATGACCAAAGACCAAGTCGAGATGGACATGCGTGGTCGGTGCTCCGCAGGACAGAAGATGCTGGCTTCGATCATCATCCGCCTCGCTCTGTCAGACTCATTCGGCCAAAACTGCGGTATACTAGCCCTGGATGAGCCGACCAATGCGTTGGATGTCGAGAACATTGATGCTCTAGCCAGTAGTCTCATAGAGTATGTGTCTTTTCGTTCAGTTTGTCGCGATTCACTCATTCGACTCTCCCAGGGTCATCAACGCTCGCAAGGGCCATGGTAACTTCCAGCTCATTATCATCACCCACGACGAGAACTTCCTCGCCAAGTTGGGTCAGAGCGAGGTGATGGACCATTACTGGTCAGTACTTCCGTCCGATGTTAGAACATATTTTGTTTTTCTGACGAACAATGTGTCAATTCACTAGGCGAGTCTCTCGTGACGCCCGGCAGAAGTCGGTCATCGAGCGACAGCGATTCCGCTGAAGTGTTTACTTCCCCATTTGCATCAGCCTCTTGCCCTGGTACTCTCCATCCTGTCCCCGCTCCTGCTATCTCTTGCTGTCCGACCCGTACCATAAATTCATGTATTATGTCAAGTAATTGTGGCTGTGCTGAGCTGGCGGGTTGTCTCTGCCCCACCACTTCAACTTGCGCATGAACATCCGCGTTCGCAATGACTCTACGACTGGTATCAACCGACTCCGCTTGTCGAGACAAGGCAGTGGCGACTCTGTCTGTAGCTTCAGGCGGCGTGGTGCTCTCAGATCTCGCGTGGTGCTCTGCCCTCTTGTCAAGCGAAAAAGGCCAACGCTGTGATCATTGCCACCGCGCACGAGCAGACGATTGTCCACTGAAAAAGTGCACGAGGTGTGCAGAGTATTGGTACTGTGGACCAGCATGTGAGTCTTCATCTGTGCTCGCACGCACCCGCAGAGTGGCCGACTTGTGTTCATCAAGGTCAGACGGCTCAATGGAACTTACACCATCGGCGTATCTGCAATCAACTGCACGTGTTCAGCTCTTCACCGGCTTTCTTCAGTCTGGACGAATACCATCGGACAGACGCCATTCTACTGTCACACGCCGTGGCTTCGATTCCCTTGCCCCTTACAGACTCAGAGCCAAGCGGTGTCTCTCGTGATCTCGAGTCGGTTTCGCAACTGTCACCGTTCCGGGTCTTCATGGACCTTTTACCATTCGATGACGCACCTCACCTTCCCGTTGTCACTGGAGCAAACGAGCTGTCATCTCAAATTTCTTCTCGGTTCAAGAACAACAACTTCGTCGTTCATTCTCATCTGAATCCTGGGTTTGCTCATGCCATCTTTCCCACCGCCAGTCGCTTCCTCAATCATTCATGTACACCAAACGCTGTACCTCGCTTCGTGCTTAGCTCGCAGAACCCTCCCCGAATGGATATCGTTGCACTGCGTCAAATCGCCGTTGGCGAAGAGGTTAGGTTCCGAGTTAATGGCGACCAGTTGATCACTTAAGAAGCGCCGATAGATCACGATCCCTTACGTGGATCCTGCCACGCCTTATGAGCAAAAAAATGGCTCGCTCAATACAGGCTACGGCTTCACTTGCCGATGTGACCTATGTCGGATTAGTTCTGCACGGTGGCGCCATGAAGTGAGCGTACCGGTCCCACCAAGCACTCCGGCTGCCCTTCGATCCTTTGGACTCGCTGTTCAGAAATTTGTGTCTGGACCCCCGAGTCGCCTACGCGACCATGTGCCGTTGTTCAAGGAATTGCCGGACATGCTGAGCCCTGCGATGCATCCCCTGTATCTCTCTGCGCTCGCGGAAGCATTCAGCAAAAGCTCTCACGAAGGCCCACTCGAAGATGCTCTTGATGTAGGAAGGACCTTGCTGGCTTTATACCGTGTCATTTATCCTCCTAATTTTCCGATGATCGGTGAGCAAATATGCCCCTCCCCTCATGTATCTGTCACTTGACCGCACACAATAGGACTACATGCGTTGGAACTTGCCAAGGTGGCATGGAACATGATCTGCATAGGGTCAGACATGCAAACCAATGCCGGCAATCCAGACATGAACGAAGCCAAACTGTTGCGGCTTGTAGCCGAGTACCGCGACTTAGCAGTAATGATACTGACCAACTTTGGCGAGGAGGGAGACCCCGGCGGGCCGCTCTTTGAGCTCCGCGCACTCAACTCAGCCATTGGAGACGCTACTTGAAAGGGCAGAAAGACGAAGAGGTTGACGTGTGAACATAGTTTACATGTGTCATCTAGTCCGTTTCCATGTTGGATCCATCACTTTGCTGGCTGCGGGCCTGTTCTGCTATTGCACGCAAGAATGATCCAACACCAGAGCCAGCCTCCGAGGGAAGTCCGAGGCCTCGGACCAGATCTTGCAGCATTCCCGTCTGCAATGCTCGGTCGAGGCTGGAGACGGCTTGGCGGAATTGAGAGGAAGAGATGACGCGTCGCAGTGCGTCACTACTGGGCGGAACGGGGAGATCAGGGGGGAGAAAAGGGAAAAGCGAGGCGGCGAGCTCAGGGTTTGATGTGATCAGAGGTCCGAGCGTTTGAGGAGTGAGGACATCCGCTAAAGATAGTTCTGTCGATGATTTAGGCTGACGTTCTTACAGAGCAAATCTAGACCTACCAGGAGCAGACCGGGAGTGCGATTGGCCAGCCATCGAAGCTACAATAGAACGAAGTTGAGCAAGCTCCGCTTCCGTTGGCGGGCGTCCTGCAGCGCCGGCGGTGCCTGTGGAAGAGCTGCCGGCGCTGCTGGAACCGCGCGATGATCAATGAAATGCTACTCACGACGACAGCTTTGCACAACTCACGGGGCCATTGGTGGATTGGCCTGCGTAGTCTCGAGCGCCCTCTCACGTAGAACGCCGATTGTCGCCCAGACCGGCATAGTGTCCGGATTTTGGAGGACAAGGTTCAAGTTACGGGCGAAGTCGGCGTCCCGAATTGCATCGGCCGCCTAGGGAGTATACGTCGATTTGAGATCTACCAAGCTCCGTTCCAATGATAACGCACCTGGAACCAGAACTATGAAGATAGTCAGAGACAGCCCAAGCATTATGCAGATGAGAACACCTACAAAGTGACGCTCGTCTGAGGACGAGAATTTGAGGACATAGACGCGTCCGTTTGCATTCGGCGCAGGCGAGAACGAGGCATCCCCAGGAAACATGAGAAGGTCCTGATAGAAGTTTATGTTACACAGGCATGAAGTACTCTTGCACGTGTGCTCACCTCTTCGAACGCGTCCGTGTCCCTGTTCTTCCACTTGAAGTGCACCAGGCCATCGTCTTCTTGCGTGATCCAGATCGCGCCTTTGGTCGGGCTTGGGTCTACGAAATTCGTGGTTCCCCGTCGGAAGGCCCGACCGGCTTTGAAGGCCATGTACTCGCGGACGGGCATGGTTGATGATGATGAGTGTAGTGGGATGAGGAAGGCCGCGCGTGCTACCGTTACGGCATGCGCACGTCGCGTCACAAAGCACGTGTGCGTGGAGCACTCTGGTTCGGAATCATTGTCAAGTCTGGAATCGCCAGAGTACTGTATCAGGCATTTGGTGCAGAGGCAAAACTGGCCAAGACACATGTACATATTCTCGGCCATTTCAACCATCAAGTATGGTTTGGCAGCAAGTCATCAATCCTTGTCTTCACCCTCAGTTACGCTCTCTCCGTCATCAGAGAACTTGACATTCTCCTGGGGAGCCCGAGACTGTTAGCGAAAAAGAGACACTTCAAGAGACAATGTTTAACATACCGGGTGGCCAGCTATTTTGCCGATGTACTTGACATGATCTAGATATTATGCTCAGGTTATGCTTCCCGGATCCTGAATAAATGTCTGACCTCCGTACGCTACGAGATCGCCTTGACCACTGAAGAAGTCGACTCGAGTGTAGGCCAATGACTTTCCTGTGAGTCGTAATCAGGCAATGTGTCCATCTCATGCGCAGCACCGATCCTCTTACCCAGTCCCGTCACAGTTCCTTTGGCGTGAAGGATATCGCCAATGCGGCCGCCGGGCTTCACAAAACTGGTGCCGATATTAACGCTAACACCGGTCATAAAGTTTCCCTTCGTGGCGACAGCAAGACTGCCAACAGTGTCGGTCAAGGACATGATCAAACCTATTACAAAGGTCAGAAGTACCATTCATTATACGCAAAACCGTCTGACCTCCGTGAACGGTCTAAAAGCGGAAGGATGTTAGAATGTACCACCGACACCTACTGACTGATTGCTCTATGTGACGTACTCCGACGCGGTTCACTATCCTTCGACGCCTGAGTGTCCTCTGGCGAAGCCTAGGAAAGGAGAGACGGACCATTGTAAGGTTCAACTTTCATTGATACCTCAACTCTGCCAGGAGTTGCAGCACGTATGTTGAGCTGTGCAGTCACAGTCAGCGCAAGTTGTTATGTCGAACATATGATGCCCACATGACCGAAGCAACGAGCATCGTGACCTAACAAAGAGTTAGTGTGTGTTGTCTGTTCGTATCCAAACAGATAAAGACGTACCACCATTGTCGACGAATGACTTCCAAACCTGTCGAATCAAGTACTCAGACTGGGCTCAGTCGTTTATGTGTGGAATAGGTATCACTCGTCGCGTGAACCGAAGGCACGCCGACATGGGTGACCAAATGGCGGGCTGGTACTGTCTGCCAATGTGGGGCGAGGGATGTGATACAGTCTGGCCGACGACACCAGCGCGTGGATGCAGGAAGAGGTGCGGCCGCTCATGTGACCGCGCAAGCTCCTTCCTTTCCCGTCCACTCTCGCTTGCGTACCACCGGAAGAGACTGGAGAATAGACCTGCTGACGACATCAACATCTACGATCTAGTTTCATCTCGAGAGCTTGGGTATCACTGAGAGACTGTCACGAACGATGCAACGGTGTAGAGAGGTCTTTGAACTCCTCCTGGACGCGCCGTTGGGTTTGGAGTGGGGAAACCATGTTATACGTTATACCAAATGGTAGGAGCTATCCTATGTATGATATGTTAGAATGTCAATGAACGATCCAGCGTACCTCGCTATCAGTTTGCTCACTTCCCTGCTTTCTGGCCCCGGCCTGGTCTCCACCCTCGGTCTATCAGCTGCCGTCTTGAACAATGTTACTACCGCCGATATTCAGGGCACGGCGTGGCTCTCGCCCTACAACGGCCGACATGTTCGCAACCTAACGGGCGTCGTGACTGGCAAGGTACTTGACATCCCTCCCATGACAGGGCTATTCATACTAACGTCCAAGCCAACAGGTTCCACGGGGCGTCTTCATCCAGGATCCAGATTGGATTAAATGGAACACATCTAATGGCTTGTACATATACGACTCGTCTATCGTTCGGAAAGTTGCAGTAAGTGATTTAGCAGTCACACATCCGTCCTTCGACTAATTGGGACGCACAGGTTGGTGACAAGATATCATTGAGTGGGTATGTCATCGACTACCAGGGCAGCTTCCAACATATCTCTATTCCGAATCTTGCTCTTACCAGTGATATCCGCGTCATCTCTTCTGGCAACACTGTTGCACCCCTTATCCTTGGTATCGACCGAACGCCGCCCACCAGCTCGCTGTCCACACTTGACATGTCCTCCGGGATAGACGGATGGCTATCAGTTCCCGGAAACCAGACACAGGTCAGCCGAACCAACAAGACACTCCTTCCGGGCCAGCACGGTCTCGACTTCTGGCGGAGTTTGGAAGGAATGCTTGTGACCGTTCGAAACCCCGTTGCTCTCAACTTTGAGAACCGGTTTGGCGAAATCTGGGTCCGGGGTGATTGGCCAGCAGAAAGCATGAACGAACGTGGGGGACTGACCGTCATCACGGGTACGTCCATCTTGCGGGGAAATGAGAGAGTATCAGCTAAGAGTACTTCAGAATTGGATGGCCTCCCTGGCGCAAACGCAGGAGCTATCCTAGTTCACAAACCGATGGACGGCACGAAGAATCCGACGACCTCTATCGGGATGTCCTTCTCAGATATCACAGGCATCATCCACTATCAGTACGTGTTGTCTCAAAGATATACGCTGCTGGTTAATCTTCATGTAGATATGGTTTCTTCTACCTCCTCCCGTTGACTGCCCCGGAAGTTCACACCCGGCTGTCATACGATCCTCCTCCGTCTCCGTACACTCCAGAGACTGACCCTTGCTCAATCATCATTGGCGACTACAATGTGGAGAACATGGGACCAGATGTTCCTCACCTGCAAAGGATCGCCGCACATGTTGTTGATGACCTGATGACTCCGGACCTGCTCTTCCTCCAAGAGATCCAAGACGACTCTGGCAAGAAGAACGACGGGACCGTCTCTGCCAACCTTACACTACAAGCACTTGTAGACGCGATCAGCGCCGCCGGATCCACCTTCAACTACTCGTTCGTCGACATATCCCCCGTCGATGGTCAAGACGGAGGGATGCCGGGAGGAAATATACGACCCGCTTATCTCTACAATCCTCACAAGATTTCTCTTGTGCCTGGCTCGTCTCGCGGGGGCTCCTTGGATGCAACCGAGGTCGTTCGCGACTGGATGGGCCATTTTGGCTTGAAATACAACCCCGGCCGCCTTGACCCAAATCATACCGCTTGGAATATGTCCCGAAAACCTCTTGTGGCCAACTGGCAAACGATGTCCGGAGAGCGTTTCTTCACTATCAACGTCCACTATTCGTCCAAGAGTGGCAGCTCTTCCATCCACGGTGATGCTCGACCTCCTGTCAACGGTGCCGTCGCTGCCCGAACAAGTCAGGTGAACGTGACTGCCGCCTTTGCGACCGCCCTTCTGGACGCCGATCCAGATGTGAGCCTGATCATCGCTGGCGACATGAACGAGCACGTTCATGCTCGTTCGGTCTTTGCGCCATTCGCCGGCGTCGTCGAGGACCTCGACGTATTGGCGGGCATACCGCCGCGGGAGCGCTACACGTATGTGTACGAGCAGAGCATGCAGGAGATCGACCATTTTTTCGCTTCAAAGGCGGTTGCGGAACGTGAGCTGGCGCTAGAACACGTACACATCAACACGTGGGCGCCCTCCGAGCGTGAGCGTGCGTCTGATCACGACCCAAGCGTCGTGCAGGTAAAGGTATGCACGAACCTGCAGAAATTCTCGGGAGCTTGTGAGTATGATGTTTACACCGCTAAGAATACCATGCTGACTGCTCGTTCCAGTGGGCGGTATCCCCGCACCTGCTGTCACAAAGAAGTCCAACGTCTTCTACGTGAAAGCGCACGCCTTTGATCATCTTGCAAGTGCCCGCAAGTACTCTTGTAGTGAACAGCTCCATGCATGCTTTGAGCTCGCGAAGGGTGGTGGTGTTACGAAGATTGGCTGCGTGGCTCAGGACGCGCAATGCTTGTTGAGAGTTCTCGCTTAGACATTAAATGGCGTATTTATCGTATTCTCTGTGTGCCGTCGCGAGGGCCGTCGAGGTGCGCGTCAAGACTTGGTGACGTCACATGATCGCGACCTCTCTAGTGTCTGCACCACAACATGACTCGCCGACTCAGATGCGCTTACAAACGGTGGCATGGCCTTATGCTATCTACGTTCGCGCCTTCGTCAGCATGGCTGCATGGCCCGGCAGAAGCGGAACTCTGTTTGGTGGCAACCCTTATGCTGAGCAAGCAATGACAAGAGATCACGGCGTTCTCTGGCCGCTGGCTTCAGGATGACTGAGGCTCATCCTGTGCCTGTGTGAGTATATTACGGTACAAGCAAAGATTGCTTTACCAGAAGACCACCCGACTCAAATTTCCCCTCAAAGTCCTGTCCCCCACTGAGCATGTCCGCCTCCAAGAAGTTCATTGTCTTCACTGCCACGGGCGATCAAGGCTCTTCGGTTTGCAAATATCTCATCAATGAAGGATATCGCGTCGTTGGTCTCACTCGCAACCCCGAGAGTGCAAAAGCAAAGGGTGAATATCGGAGCCCCGTACACTCTGTTGATTTGTAGGCCAACTGACGATATGGCAGCAATCGCTGCACTCGGCGTCGAGGTCGTTAAGGCTAACCTAGATGATCCTACTTCATATGCGCCGGCTCTTCAAGGGTTGTATGGCGCCTTCGTGAACACAGACTGTCAGTGCCGCTCGCTGCAGCGCTTAGTACCTTACTGACCTCTCCCAGTTTGGGCCCGGTACTTTTCGAACGGCAGGAACAACTTCGAGGCCGCAGAATATGAGACTGCTCAGGCCAAAGCTGCGATCGCGTCTTGCGTCGAGGCGGGCGCAAAGCACATCGTCTACTCGACACTTGATGATACAGAAGCCCCCCACCATGGCTACAAGTATAAAGGTAACATCACTCATTCCCCCAAACCAGCACACTGCTTGACTGGCATCCTGCAGTTGCGCAATGGGCATTGGCACGGGACTACTCTGTCACCAGCCTCTACACATCGAACTATCTCTCTAATCTCACCAAGTTTGGCCTCCTGCGCAAGGAGGACGATGGATCGTTCACGCTGGCCATCCCTGCGCCGGACGACTGCCCACTTCTGAACTATGCCGTGGAGCAAACGGGTGGCTGGGTTGCAGCGATTTTGCGGGATCCCAAGAAGTACCTGCGCACGCCTGTTGAGGCCTGCTCGGAGGTCCTAACTGTGGGCGAGTGGGCCGCACTCATCGCAAACATCTCGGGTAAGCTGGTCAAGACCTTGGGGATCCCGGGCGGCGAAGTGTTCCTCGACGGAACCGAGATCAAGAAGACCGTGGACGAGGAGCTCTACCTCAACTTCCGTGAGCCTTACAAAGGGTACGTCTCTTATAGTGCCTCATAGGTGGAGTGGCATCACTCAATTTTGAGATTTTCCAGCTTGGTCACTCGCGACGTTGCGAAGAGTGGGGAGATCTACCCAGAGCAATGGGATACCCGAGCGTGGGTTCAACAGAGCGAGGAGATAAAGAATTTGCTGGGCATATGACTTTCGTGGAGCACTTGAGATACACCATTCGTAATAGGTGGATGATGAGGCTCACACGGGCTTGCCTGCACAATGACATTGTTCTGCACACAAAAAGCGAGTAGACTGATCGTGGCGCAGCAAGTGTGACTGCGTACACAGCCATTGACGTTGTCCGGGTCGATCGCGTCGCAGCCCTGCCCAGCCGCGTCGCAGCCCTGCCCAGCCGCGTACGCGATGCGCGCGGTCATGATGCTGCGCACGTTCGCGCTGTTCATGTTGAGCCAGTACTCTCCCGGCCAGCCATCGAGCTCTTTGCCCTTGTCGGGGGCGGTGAACTGGGCCCAGACTGGGCGGCCGGGCGCGTATGAGCCTTCGCTGAAGTAACACACGACAACCTTTGCGTCGTTCCTGAACATGCGGATGTCCAACACAGCCGCGGATCCGGGAATGGCCGCCTTGGAAGGCGCCTGGATAGCGCTGTCGAGAACGATCTGCCACGTCGTGTTCACGGCGCGGGGCCGGAGGCAGAGGACACGAGAGCGGCAATGAGCAAATAATGAAGCATGACTAATCCAAGGCAGCAAAAGAACACAGAGCGTAGCCTCAGCCTCGCTTTGCCATCTGCATCGTCAAGTTGTCGATGTACAGCTGCAGCGTCTCGTTGCCCGACTTGAGCTTGTCCACATCGCCCTGCACCGACTTGACCCGGCCGAGCATCGCTGTGTAGTATGTTTAGATCTGAGTCCCGGACCACTGGTGGACCATCACCTTTCAGATCCTCCTGAGCCGTCGCAATCTCCCTGCTCGCTGCCGATCAGCGGCAACACACTGAGGCTGACATGTGGGGTGCACTGACTTCATGATCGCCTCTTTGCGGAGTGCATCCTTGACGACATCCCCGCTCGTATGAGGAGGAGGACCCCAGGCCGCAGAGTCGTCGTAGCCAGCAAACGACATGGAGGTGGTAGCAGAGGAAGGAGCGTTCGGGGTTTGCCGAGCTGCTCCTCCACGCGTCCGCAGCCCTGGAGACAGTTCGGAGAAGCCGAGCAGTGAGCTGATTTCCATCCTACTTTCGTGCCACCATGTCGCTCGCTCGCGCACCCATCCGGCGCTGTGCTATTCTCCTGACCCGACACACTGTCTCCATCCGCTCATTATCGACCGAAAGCGAGGCTGCCTCACCCACCCCGCACCCGCATCTCCCGCAGCAGCAGGCGCACCCGCCCGGCGTGTCGCGCTCGCGGGCTCTCTTCCACCCTTTGCCGCGCCGGCGTGCCGAGCCTGCGGGGCCGAACCTGCCGCCCGCGTTCGGGCAGAACCAGCGGCTGACGGTCCCGGACGAGACGCGCGCGGTGCTCGAGCGCGTCGTCGGCGAGTTCGCCGCGCCAGTGCGCTACGCGTTCGCGTACGGCTCGGGCGTGTTCGCGCAGGCCGGGTACGCCGGCGGCAAGCGGCCGATGCTCGACTTTGTCTTCGCGGTCTCGCACCCCGCGCACTGGCACTCGATCAACATGCAGCAGCACCCGCACCACTACCCGTTCTTCGCCCGCGCGCTCGGCTCGGACTTTGTCGCCCGCATGCAGCAGGCCCGGCCCGGGCTCTGGTTCAACGCACTCGTGCCGATGGGGGACGTCGTGAGTGCCGCCTGGATGGGTCGTTCCGTGCTGCCGCTCATCCACAAGCGATGTAGACCATCAAGTACGGCGTCACGACCGTCGACAACCTGTGCTCGGACCTCCTCAACTGGGACACGCTCTACCTCGCGGGGCGGATGCACAAGCCGCTGCGGATCATCAAGGACGACCCGCGCGTGCGGCTCACGCAGCAGGTCAACCTCGTCTCCGCCGCGCGCGTCGCGCTGCTGACGCTCCCTGCGCGCTTCGACGCCGGGCAGCTCTGGCACCAGATCGCGGGCTTCAGCTACGCGGGCGACCCGCGCATGCACCTCCCCGCGGAGAACAGGAGCAAAGTCGCGAACATCGTGAGCGCGCAGCGCGCGCAGTTCGCCGAGCTCTACCGCCCGCTCCTCCGCGCGCTGCCCGGCCTCCGCTGGGACGAGGCAGCGGACGTGTTCGAGCAGGACACCAGCCCCGCCGCGCGCGCGCAGCACCTCCGCAAGCTCCCCGCCACCCTCCTCGGCGCGGTCGAGGCCGAGTTCGCCGGCAAGCTGGACCTGCCGTCGAAGAAGACGGACGAGAACGCGTACTGGGCACAGATCGCGGGCGAGGCCGGGCTCCAAGCCACCATTCAGACTCGTGCGTGCTTCCACCGCACATCACTGCCACTGCGTGTCTGACATTCTCTGGCCAGAAACGAATAACATCGTGCGCTGGCCCGCAGTTACCCAGTCGCTGAAGGGCATCGTCAGTGCCGGCCCGGTCAAGAGCGCCCGCTACAGCGCCGCCAAGATCGGCAAGTGGTGGGCAAGCGCAGGCGCGAAAAAGGAGTCTGCGCGAGACTAGAAGCAAACCAATACAACATATATTTACACCACACTTGTATCTGTAGCCCTAATCGTACCTCCATGCACATATACTCATGAGCGCGCAGTGTTCTTGATCTTCTTCTTCTTCTCCGCTTTGGGCATCTTCGTCTTTCGGCGCTCGCGGGCCTCGGCTTTGACGGCTTGCTTGCGTTCCTGGAGCACGACAGTGAGCGGCGATTCAGGCTAGGATCCGAGGGAATGTGTACCTTTTTTGCGTCCTTGTCCTCGTTTCGGTGCCCTCGAGGTTGCTTGGGCTTGAACGGGTCCTCCTCGCCTTCCTCGTCGTCGCTGCCCTCTGCGTCGTCGTCGTCACTCTCACTGGGTTCTGTACCCTCGAACCGGACCGCATTTGACTCTTGTGCCCCGTCATTCTTGGTCTCCCCATGCACGACAAGTCCGATCGTGTCGGCGTAGATCAGGTCGCCTCCCTCTCCCTTCCCGAGCTTCTCGACGTCCCGCTCGGGGTCAAACACCTCGTTGAGCGTACGCGGGATGTAGCTCTTGAGGAACACCTCGTCATCGGCCTCGCGCTCCTCGCCCTGCGGCGTCTCCTCGATCCAGCGCTGCAGCGCCCGGGCCTCCTCGCCGCCCTCGTCCGGCACACACACGTCCGCGCGGACGACAAACTCAAAGCAGCGGCGCGCGCCGAGCCCGCGTGCGCCCGCGCGCGCGAAGAACGCCTCGAGGTTGCGCACGTCCGAGCGCAGAAAGTCGAACGCGTGCGGGTGGTCGTGCTCGACGGCCTGGGAGACGTCGATGATCACGGGCGCGCCGCCGTGCAGGAGCACGTTGTACTCGGACAGGTCCGCGTGCACGAGCCGGCACACGTGGAACATGCGCCGGACGGAGAGCACGAGCTGGGCGTACAGGCCCGGCGCGGCCTCGGGCGCGATCACCGCGTCCTTCAGCCGCGGGGATGCCCTGCCCATCAGCACGGTGAGATGTAAGGCCGCAGCGCGCGCACGCACCAGCCCTGCGCGTCGCCGAGGAAGCTCATCACGAGCACGTTCTCGCGGACCTCGACCGGCGTCGGCGCGGGGATGCCCGCGGTGACGAGACGCTTGAGGTTCCGCATCTCCTTCTCCGCCCACAGGCGCACCATCTTGCGCGGGTTGTGGCGGTTGTAGCCGCGCCGGAAGCGGTACTCGCCCGCGACGTACTTGTCGCGGTCCTTGAAGACGAGGATGCTCGTCTTGAAGATCTTGAGCGCGAGGTGCGCGCCGTCGGGCGCGAGCGCGTGGTAGACGTTCGCCTCCTTGCCGGTGCTCACGCAGCCGTTGACCTCCTGCAGCAGCCCGCGCCCGATCATCTTGAAGAGGATGAGGCGGGTGCGCGGGTCGAGGACCTGCTCGCTCGTCGCGTGGTCGCTCTTGTCCTTGGCGTTCGCGCTCGCGCTCGGCACCTTCTTGTTCGTCGCCACGCCCATCTGGTACGGCCAGTCCAGCCGCGCTAGCCGCCCCGCGTACTTGCTCAGCGCCGCTAGCTGCGCGTCCGTCCCCGATGCGCTCCCGTCTCGTGTCTTGGCCGCGACGCCGACCTCGGGCGGCCGGTTCAGCGCAGGCAGCGGCGCAGCCGACGCGCGTGAGCCTGCGCCTGCGCCTGCCGAGCCCTGGGCATTCCCGCCCGTGCGCACGGCGACGTGCTGGCGCAGCCGGTTGTACTGCTTTGTAAAATCTCTTTGCCGATCAGCTAGCCACCCGCGAGCGGGGACGGACATCGGAACGCACCTCGCTCGGCCATCTCCCAGTCCTCGTCCTCGACGCGCGGCGCGTCAAAGTCGGCCTCGTCCGGGCCCTCGCTCTCCTCGTCCTCGTCGTTTTCGTCCGACCATTCGAGGTAGGCCGTCTCGTCCGCGTTAGGTGCGGGCGGTTCGTCGTCGATGCGTGCGGGTGCTGCGGGCGCAGGTGCGGCGGGCGCAGGTGCGGCGAGATCGCCGGGCGCGTCGTCGAACTGGCCGTCCTCGGCCATGCTGCGGTGGATGTGCAATGACGAGCCGGAGCAAGAGGCGGTAGCGATAATCACGGGCCGGGCCGGCCGGCCGGCGGGATCTGTGCGCTTCAGCCTCGTGGCGCGGTCGCGGTTAAGGGGTGTCGCCTGGTGGCCGATTTCGCCGTGTTGCGCTGCGCTCCCATCAGCGCGATCAGCATCAGGCAGCAAGGCACCTGACAGCAAGCGTCGCACGCAGAGGAAGCAAAGCCTGGGCGATCGCATTTGAATTTCAGCCGCGGACCGCGGTGCGCTAGCCACTCTGCACCCTAAACCGAATCGGGGGGCTATCTCGCGTGGGCAGATAGCCTTTGCATTCCACGGCCGGCGGCGGCGCAGGGCCCACGCGCACACACGCGCGCGGACATGAAAACGCGCCGTTTTCGGACAAGTGTTTGGCAGGGGCGTAGCGAGCGCGAGCCTCGTGGCTGCAGATCTCGGCGAACCCCCGGGCCCACGGATCCGGCCTGTGCGACGCTCGGCACAACGTGCAGGCCGGGCGACGCTGCGCCACGCCACGCCCCCCTCTTCCCGCCGCGCGCGCGTCAGTCAGGGTCCCTTGCTGGCGGCTGGCGCGCGGGTGTGCCTCCCCCCACGGATTATCGTACGAGCGCGTGGATTATAATCGCGTGCTGCTGACTCGAGCCCCTCCCCGACCCCGCCGCGGAGAGATCGACCGAAGGGGGGGCCGAGCACCCCTCTCGCCTCGATCGCCCCGCCCGGTCCGCGGCGCCGCACGCGGTCCCGCAGGCAAAAACGGCGCTCCCGCGGGCGCGACGGAACGTCACCGCGCACGCGCCGCCCCGAGAGAGAGGGGCGCCCCGCCCCGCCCGCCCCTGAGCGACACGGCGCCCAAGTGGCAAAAAGGTCCCGGGGCCGCGCCGTCCCTCGTTCCCCCCCTCGCACCACCGCTCCGTCCCCCCGATGGCCGACGATCGCGGCGAGCGCGGCCGCGCCCCCCGCCGCGCGCCGTACACCCCGCCCGCGTCCCAGTCGCACCCGCGAGCGTCCGCGCTGCCCCCGCAGCTGCAGGCCCACATCCTCGCCCCGCCCCCCGGGCTCGCGCTGCCCTCGCTCCAGCCGCCCGATCCCCGCACGATCCCGCCGCAGCACCCTGAGCGCCGGCTCGCGCCCCTCCCGCTCCGCGCAGAGCCCCAGCCGTACTACCAGCCGTTCGTCCCGCAGCAGCCCCCCGTCTGGCCGCAGCAGCCCGCACCGCAGAACCCGTGGACGGGCGGCAGCTGGCAGCAGCATCAGCAGCAACAGTACCAGCGTGCGCCGTCGGCCGACGTGGACATGCTCGCGCATCGGCAGCGCCTGATCGCAGAGTTCTCTGCAAATCAGCAGCAGCAGAGGGCGGCGTCGGCGTGGCCGCAACCCGCACGGACACTATCGCCGCAGGCCTACCCCTTTTACGACCAAGCCAGAGCGAGTCAGCCTAGACACATCCCACAAGCACAAGTCCCCCACGCACCTGTCCCGTCCTATCGTGAGTCTGGCCCATTGCGCGCGCGTCGGGGTATCCAGTGTGCTGACGACTATCGCTGCCATCAGCCCACCCCCTTCTACTCCAACCCGATGAAAATGCATACTCTACCTTCCCAGACGCCCGCCGCGGCTCGCTGCCACCGCCCACGCCCTTTGCCATGCCCCCCGAGGAGAGCATGTCCATGTCTGCTCTGCCCTCCTCTGCACCGTCGAACTTGCCCTCGCCAATGGCGTCCGTCCGAATCGCATCCCCCGAGCCCGCAGCGCCCGTCGTGCCTGCGACACGCCCGCACAGCGAGGCCGCCGCCAGCGGCAGTGACGGCGACAGGGAGATGACGCTGATCGAAGAGCGCGAGGAGCGTTTCCCGAAAACGCGGCGCGTCGATAAGGCCTGCAACTTTTGCCGAAGTACGTCGCCAGTGTTGTTGCCGCAGGGGGAGATCGCTGACAGCAAGCCCTGCAGAGCGCAAGCTCAAATGCAACCTGCCCTCGGACGGCGGCCCGTGCTTCTCGTGCCAGAACAGCAACAAGGAATGCGTGTTCGTCGAGACCGTCCGGCGGCGCGGGCCCGGCCGTGCGCCCCGGCGCACCAAGAAGGATGACGATACTACGCCGCCGCCCAAAGCCAGCGGGTCCGGGGCGCGGCGCGGGCGCGGCGGCGGGCGCAAGGACAAGGGCAAGGCCCGGGCGTCGCCGGCGCCGAGCGCGGCCGGGAGCGCGGCCGAGCCCCCGCCGGCGTCGAGCGTCGAGTCGTCGCCGGAGATCGAGCGCGCCGGCTTCACGTTCAAGGACGCGCGGGTGGCGTGGCCGGAGGGCCCGCTCCCCGCGCTCCCGCTGCCCTACACGCTCTCGCAGGAGGTGTGGCGCCAGCCGGTGCCGCTCACCTACGGCGGCGCCAACGCGCTCGAGGGCCTCCCCGGCGCCCTCCGCGAGCGCGGGCTGCTCGATCCGCCGTCGGTGGCGCCGCACGCGACGATCAGCCAGCAGCAGCAGCATCCGCCGACGCACCTCCGGCCGAGCAGGGGGCCCTCGCCATATGCACGTCCGCCGGCATGCTCGCCGACGGGCAGGCACACGGCGTCGCACAGTCGTGAGCGCGAGCTCGGCGGCGGGTGAGGCAGCCGGCGGGTGTGGCGCTGGCACGCACACGCCTGGGCCCGATCCGCTGATGGGCGGATCAGGCTTCTTGATTCGTTAGAGTTTCCCGTCTGTCTCCGGCCGCCCCGCCCTTTCGTTCGCACCGGGGGCGGCTCGTAATACCACAAGCTAGGGTTTCGGCATATAATTCACTTAGCGTAGCTCGATCTGTTTTATCTAACCTCTTTGTTGTTGTTGCTTCGGCGGATGCGAGAGCCGGCGCGACAAGCGCGTGTGATTGCGTCGGCGGACCGAAGACGTCGGCGCTTCCGTGTGCGAAGCGGCCGGGGCAAAGCCTCGGGCCTTGCCTGCTGTGCGCTATCCGCCCCCCGCCTCCCCGCGTTGGCTTCCTCCTCGTCCTCGCCCTCCCTCCGAGTCTCCCGCCCACGCAACCCTCCCGCCTCCTCCTCTCACACACCCACACACCCCACACACATCCTCATAGCTCTTATCCCGCACAAACTCCCTCCTCCCCACCCATGGACGGCGACGACAGGTACCCCGCTCGGCCGGGTTCGCCGCCGGGTATGCGCGGGCGGTCACGGACGCCGCCCGGGCGGGCTGCAGGCCCGCCTGCACCGATGAGCGCGGGGCCTCCGCCGTCGTACACGCTGCTCGCGGCGGGTCGGCGGACGGGGAAGACGTCGCTGCTGCGGCTGCTGCTCGACACGGCGCCTACGGCCGCGAGCGCACACGGCGAGCAGTACGCAGCCGTGGCGCGCTTCGTGCAGGGCGCGCCGAGCACGACGACGCACATCCGGGCGTGCGCGCTCGACGTCGTCCCCGACGGGCGCGCGCACGCCGTCGCGCTCGAGGTCGTCGACACGCCCGCGCTCGACTTTGCGGACGAGGACGGGGCCGAGCGCGTCCTCGCCGAGATCGTCCGCTTCGTCGAGTCCCGGTTCGAGCACACCGCGGATGCCGAGGTACGGGACATGCTCCGGCGCCGCTCGGACCTGCTTCTCACGCGCTATGTCTGTCATTCCAGGAAGCCAAGCCGCCGGCAGCCGCGGACAACCACGTCCACCTGTGTGTTCTTCCCCCTCGTGCCTTGTATTGCGGCACGCTCATGCTCCCCCTCCGCACAGATGCCTGTACTTTCTCGACCCAGACACGATCGTCCCGCCGCCGTCGGCCGGCAGCTCGCCGCTCGTGGCGGACCCGCGTGCACGCGCGAGCTCGATCTCGCAGATCGCGCCCTCGGCGCTCAACCTCGAGCCGCCGGTGCCGACGCACCCCGCGCGGACGCAGGCGCGCCTCCCGCTCGCGGACGTCGCCGCGATCCGGCGGCTGAGCAACCGCGTGAACGTGCTGCCCGTCGTCGGCCGCGCGGACACGCTCACCGACGCCCGCCTCGCCGCCGTCAAGCTCGCGGTCCGCCGCGACCTCGCGGACGCCGGCATCGGCTTCGGCATCTTCGACCACGACCACGTCGCCGCCGCGGACGACGCGCGCCGCCGCGGCCGCTCGCCGAGCACGTCGGCTTGCCAGCCGCCTTATGCGCTCATCGCGCCTGAGGCGTACGCGCACTCGGACGGCACGCACCGGCCCTCGCCTGCTCGCCACGAGCTCGTCGCACAGTATGCGTATGGTGTGACGCCCCCTAGCCGGCTTCTCGCGCGGGGGCGGCACACCCGGGCGTTCCGGTGGGGCACGCTTGACGTCCTCGACCCTCGCCACTGCGACTTCATGTCGCTCCGTGCGGCCGTCTTTCACCACATGGAGGCAAGTCACGGTTCAAGAATGCTCGACTGCCCAGCACTGACGGCTCCGACACAGACGCTCACCACGTACACGCGTGACTACCTCTACACCCGCTACAAGAGCGAGGCGCGGGCCGCCGCTGCCGCCGCCGGGGGACATCCGCACCACCCGGCGCCGAGCCACCCGTCGTCGATGGCGCAGCTCCTGCAGCCGCAGACGCATCTGAGCCCGTACAGTCACGCCATGTCCCCACCCGGGCGGCTTGCGCACCCGGACGCGCTCATGCACCACTCGCACGCGCAGGACCGCGACACGCCGATGATCAGTGGGCGTGCACGCGCGCTCTCGTCCGCGAGCAATGCCTCACGGATGCGCGGCAAGAAGATCACGGTCGCCTGCAACTTCTGCCGCTGTAGGCCGTCCCTTTGCCCCTGCCGTGTTTGCGCCCGCCGGCTGACGGACGTCCCTGCAGCACGGAAGCTCAAGTGCGATGGCGGCCGGCCCGCGTGCAGCCAATGCACAAAGCGCGATGTGGCGTGTGATTACATCCCGCACATTAAGCGCCGGGGTCCCGGCAAGTACAAGGTCGGCGGCGGCGTCGATGATTCTGACGACGCCGAAGGCGACGGCGACCCGGACGCGGACGGCGACATGGACGTGGACGCGCCCGAGCCCGAGCACACGCCGCCCGAGGAGGACGGGAGCGACGACCAGCACTCGGCGCGCCAGTGGGAGCCCGAGCCGCCCGCGCCGGCGCGCAAGGAGTACGAGTACCGCGACGAGCGCAGCCCGGACGAGCCTAAGTACGCCGCGCACCCGCCGCCGCTCTTCCCCGGCTACCACCACCACCACCCGCGCGTCGGCAGCAGCGAGCACGTGCGGCCCGCGCCGCCGCCGCCCGCGAGCGGGAGCGGGAGCCGCAGCCCGTACGGCGTGCACGACCGCGAGCGCGAGTACGAGCGCTACGCCCTCGCGCGCTCGCCGCTCCAGGCCCTCGGCCGCTCGCGCGCGAGCACCGTCGGCGGGAACATGGTCCCCGGCGGCGGCGGGGACTTTGCGGGCGGCGGGTACCCCGTCCACCACGCGCTCCCGCCGATCCGGCCGCACGGCGAGGAGCCGCCGCGCGCGAGTCCGCCCGCGAAGCGCCGGATGTCGGACGTCGGGCCCGCGCCGCCGTCGGCGCTCGGCCAGAGCGGGACGCCGCCGATCAGCAGCGGCCCGCCGAAGGTGCACCGGCCAAGCAATGCGGGCAGCAAGGTCGTCGCCTGCAACTTCTGCCGCGGTAGGGCGCTGGGATGGACTAGACACCGTGACCCGCATGCTGACGTGTGAGCGCCCGCAGCCCGGAAGACCAAGTGCGACAGCGTGCACCCGACGTGCTCGTCCTGCGCCCGGCGCTCGCTGCCGTGCAGCTACGTGAACGACCCGACGGCGCGCGGCGCGGGCACGCGCAAGTACTCGTCCGCGACAGCGGACAAGCTCGCCGCGCAGCAGCTCGCGGGCAACAACGGGCACGGCGGGGGGGCGCCGCCCGCGCACCTGCGCGCGCGCTCGCCGCGCGCGATCCAGAGCTCGGACTCGTCGCGCTCGAACTCGCAGAGCCCGCCGGGGCGGCAGCGGGACGACGAGGACACGGACGTCGACGAGCTGCTCGACGACGACGAGGACGAGACGCACGGGCCCGCGCCGCCGAAGCGGCCCCGGCTCGGCCTCTCCGCGTTCGAACACGCGGCGCTGCCCGTCGCGATCCCGCTGCGGTGACCCTAGACCCTATAGACTTCTTCTGACCGACACACGGACCGCGCCCCCCTCCTTTCTCCCTGGGTTGTATGTACGTCCATCGCTCGCTCCCCCCTCGCTGTACCATCGCTCGCGTTGTACCATAGCTGTGTCTCGCTGCCCCACCCCGCCCCCCGTCGCCCCCGCCAGTGCATGTGCCGCCCGCCCCGTTTTGTATTTATGCGAATAGAGTGTATGAAAAGACGGGTGCGACCGATCGCCCCGAGACGGGTTGGGGAGGCCCGATCAGATCGAGTCTTCCTCCATTCCTGCGAAATGCCCCCGTTACACTTCTGCCTTCTCGTTCGATCGCCCGTGTCCACCATGTGCCCGATCGCGGCGACGCTGGCCACTTCCCTTTTGTGCCGGGTGGGCAAGACAAGCCTGCAGTCAGCGTCCACTGCTTTCGCGGCTCTTCCGCATGTTCGGTCTTCCACAACATCGTACTGCTTGACTCGTGTGCTGCGCGCCGAATGCAATCTCTTGACTTGCAGCGAGCATTTGTGCCAAGCGTGTGATTTTCGCATGTCGTGCTCATAACGCCCTCATAAACTGCTGCACGGCTGCGGACGCGCGCGTGGAGGAGCAGCTCGGCAAACCCCGAACGCTCCTTCCTCCATGTCGTTTGCTGGCTACGACGACTCTGCGGCCTGGGGTCCTCCTCCTCATACGAGCGGGGATGTCGTCAAGGATGCACTCCGCAAAGAGGCGATCATGAAGTCAGTGCACCCCACATGTCAGCCTCAGTGTGTTGCCGCTGATCGGCAGCGAGCAGGGAGATTGCGACGGCTCAGGAGGATCTGAAAGGTGATGGTCCACCAGTGGTCCGGGACTCAGATCTAAACATACTACACAGCGATGCTCGGCCGGGTCAAGTCGGTGCAGGGCGATGTGGACAAGCTCAAGTCGGGCAACGAGACGCTGCAGCTGTACATCGACAACTTGACGATGCAGATGGCAAAGCGAGGCTGAGGCTACGCTTTGTGTTCTTTTGTTGCCACACTCGATTGTCGGTCTCAGCTGCGACTGTCTGCTAACATGGCTCCTTCACCAAGCCAGCTTGTCAGTGACTTCGTACTGTGCGCGGGGCAGACTTGCTGAGTTCACGTCCGTTCTCTACTGCTGACTGACTGGGAAGGCGTTCTCAAACCTCTGCGTGTAGAACGAAGGAGCCGAGCCCCCACAATCCGTCTCATTCTGCCAGACGGCTGCAGTTCGCCCTTCGGTCCCAGTCGAACTTGAGGTTTCTTAGCTGCGACTCGTATCAAGTAGCCCTTCACAGCTGCTGAATGGACTCAGCAAAGTCATAGATGCTATTTTCAAGTGAACGCACGGTGGAGAGGCAGATCGGCCCGATCACAGTGCGATCGGCGCCTATACCCTCTTGACTTTGACCTCCTCCCATGATGACGAAACACGCGTCCTGGTATCCACCGTCCTCGTCTCATCTGAAGACGTTGCTGTCGGCCACTGTGCGAGGAGCTCGCGAGCAGCATCGGGTGTGTGCTGCCGCTAAGTGCTGAGTGAATCCGATTCCGCGGGCCCATGCGATCGCAGACGACCGTCGAGGTTTTCCTACCACAATAGTCTTCTGCGATCATTTTCTTGCTTGAACAATCGCGTTCATATCCATGAGACTTCCCGCGGGGTTAAAAAAACGGAGGACGCGGCAGTTCTGTCTCGTCGACATTTTCCTCTGGACTCTGGACTCACGATGACAACGCCGGCGGCACCTCTGGTTCTCGATCTCACCTCTAGCTGGGGCGCACTCTTGGCCGGCAGCTATCTCTCCGCAGCGCTCCTTGCGTTTCATTATGGGCAAACCGGGTACTGCTTTATGCAGTAAGTCTTATACCTCGACCTCATCGTGTGCACACTCAAACTCCTCCTACAGCTATCGGGCTGACCCACTGTGGATGAAGGTGGTCGTTCTGCTTCTACTTGGGGTATCCACCACTCAGCAGGCCGAGGTGACAAAGAGCAGTACGACCCTCTCATCCTTGCTCACACCGTGACGCTAACCGTCGACAAGTATGGGAACTCACAATCGCAAACTACGGTGACTTCAGTATCCTGTTTCAACCGCAAACGTACGTCCTTCATCCTCCAAGTTGACCTTCTGCTGGCGGCTTACACCTTCACAGCGGTGTCACCGTCGGTCGCTTCCATGAGTCCGTTTGAGTGTCGCCAGCTGACAGTTATCCAGGTCATCGCTGTGCTCTCCGGCACGGCGACTCTTATTGTGCAAGTATACTTCCTGCGGCGCATATTCCTATGTGAGTATATGAAGCATATAGTAGTGGTGATGTCTCACGGTGCCTCCCTTTTCAGTCAGCCAACACCGTGTCATCAAGTGGGGCGTGCCCGCGCTTCTGGTACGCATCCTCCTTTACTTCTGCTGCGAATTGATCTGTATACTCACACTTCCATACATATAGGGCTTTCGATAGCTGGATATGTTGTATCCATCGTCTATGTTGGTCAAAGGGTTCCGAGGGTTTCCTCCCCCGGGCGTAATCAAATTCTAACCTGGTCACAGACTCACATTCACCGCTGCTCAATACAGCTCAATTCGGTTCCTTGCGAGCGCGAACCAGATTGCGCGTGCTTTGTGGACGTGTCGATCGCAGTCACCATGTGCTCGCTACTATACAGTCACCGCACCGGTATGAACTCGTCAGTTCAAGCACCCCTCCCTCGAAGCATAGATGCGCATGCTGGCCGAGACTGCACAGCAACGGGACCCTCATCGTACATCTCATGTTCCTTTCGGTCGACTCGGGGCTGTGGACCGCTATTCTCTCCATCGTCAACTGCGTGCTCGTGGGTATCTCCGCCCCTCACCATACTCGCCCGCTCATCCCTGCTATCAGATCATTACGGCTCCGGACGACCTGTGGTACGGCGTGTTGTACCTCCCCCTCTGTGCGCTATACGGCAACTCTCTTCTCGGCAACTGGAACACTCGCAACAGCGCACGTGCCATCTCCGCGCGCAGTACGGCCCGCCACGACGGCCAATGGACGGCCCAGTCTATCGGCATGTCACCCCTCACCTTCGCACCGACGGCCACGCGCACACAGGTGCGGGTTGATACCGAGCGTGTGCAGAGTCCGGATGTGGATGTATATGGCAAGGACGCCCATGGGTATCCGTATGCTGTGTAGATGGTATAGGGCTCCTGCTTAGAAGGCGCATCCATGCATTTTATCCTCAAAAAAGCCCTTTGCACGATGATCTCTTTCGACCCCTCAATCGATTCAAAGGTGCGAGGATGTGACATAGCCCTTCGCGCCCTCGACCACACCGTACGCTGGACCTCCCTTCTTGAACATGTCGCGTATGTCCTGGGCAAGTAGCTCCGGCACCTCTGTTGCGGCAAAGTGGCCACCTCGGTCGTGTCGGCGCTGGGAGACTAGATTCATCAAAGGGCTGAACCATCTGCGTTACGGCGTCAAGAGAAGGCTGTAGGCAGCGAAACGAGAAGACACGCACGACACAGGGAACGGAACCAGCTCTTTCGGGAACATGCTAACCCCAGC
>LCTX01000723.1:0-51713 GCA_002233555.1 Limonomyces culmigenus | reverse complement strand
TGCCAACATTTTCGCCAGTGTAGCCTGATCAACCTTAGTCAGCTCGTAAAGAAAACAGTGAGAAGAGGAACAGACCAGGCACATCGATCAAAGGATCATCTAGATGTAGTACTCCCGCCTCGATGATACCAACCCTCAGCTTTGGATTCTCGGACAGCCTGTGTTGGCATCAGCTTGAATGACCGTGCAAAGAAACGTGAGAGCAAAACTACCTCGTCGCCAACGGAAGGCCGCCAGGACCTGACCCTGAAGGATATGTTAGTTCATGGATGAAGTACCGCTGCTGAAAATCTCACCAATGACTATGTAGTCGAAAGGCACCTCCAAGAATCGTTCAACAGACACTGAAGGTGCCTGGCAGGCTGTGGCGCCAGCGCGAGCGGCAAAGCTGGCCAAGGGAAGAAGCAGGAAGTACATTCGCTTTAGATATGTTCGCGTGCCGTGAGCGTCGTCGCCAGCGTGTGGCAAGAAGTGCTTATGAATGGCGCGAGTGAACAGCGTGCGAATCGAAGCCTATTCTAGGCCACGAGACGGATCTGAGTGCTTTTGATTGTGATCATAGCGATCACCGGCCGTGCATGCAGCATCGACTGCTCACTGCACGAGAAGGAACTGAGTTGAACCAGCTGATAGATAGGACCCGCAGGATAGCTCCAGCGTGATTGACGTTGACTGCCTCTAAAAGTAGGCTCCCACGCCTGCTCCGTGAGAAGAAGTTGGGAGGCAATCCTTGGGTAGGCCGCTGAAGACCGGCTCCACACCCGTGATTTCCGGCCCGTCCACCGCAAAGCGTCCGGCCTGCTTGCTTTCCTCCTCCGCTTCCTCTCGCGCGTTTCGACATCAAAGCACGCGTTAATAGATCTGTATAGTCGTACAGACAAGCGATAGGCTCTGCTTGATAACAAAGACACCCTCAAAACGCGACATTCCGGTGCATGCGCATTCGTCTCCGCAATCCGTATTGATGGCTGAACTTCACCCCGCCGGACAGGCTTTCTCAGTGATTGCAAGCGTGTTCGAACAGAGCTCAGTCTGGAGCGCAGGGAGGAGGGTACAAAGGACAAGTAGACAGGATGGCATCATGGTTCGTGTTCTTGATCCCTATACCCCACCTTACAAACCATGGCGTCTCGTCGTACTACCCGCGCATCTGCAGCTCCGCGACACTCTCGTACCCCTCCCGTCATCTCATATCCGTCCTCTCCCTCTCTCAGCGAAGCGGAGTTGGGCAGACTTGCCGCTGCCTCTGGTCGTCGTACTCGATTCGCCTCCCCACCGCACCGGGTCGTTTTCCCGCCACGCCGTACGCGGGACACATGTTCGCACTATGCTGCGGGTGCTTCTTCTCCGATTGAACCTGCCGCTCGATGTCTGAGCCCTGTCCACACATCCAACTCGGATTCGGAAGACGTCGAGGAGGAGTACGACGACGAATATGACGAACCAGAACGACAACAGATCCTCCTCGATAAGGACGCTGAGAATGATCTGGATATCTCGGGCGACGAGATAAGTTCGACTGGTCCTTAGATGATGCTTTTGGTACTCGGTACATGACCCAGCTTATCGACAATCTTCACCGTAAAGCCCGGGGAGCCACTGCTACACGCAAGCGCGCCATTGTTTCTGACAACGCTTCGAATAACGATACAATGATGCTTGGTCTGGAGCGACGCTTCGCTGCGAAGAATATCGCGTTCTCAGCAGCAGAGTCTCGCATCCGATGTCTCCTTCACATCATCGATCTCGCCGCCGCCAAGGTACATAATATCATCTCTATTGAGGGTGGCCGTCAGCTTACCCAGCTTCTCTTACGGATCTTGACCTCTCTCGGCATTATGGCTGAGAAGGATGCTACCGCGGTCAACCTCAACTACCAAGATGCAATCAACACAATTCAAACTTCTCTGGACGATCCCAAATTGGAGGATCTCACCGCTGACGATCTCGCGATCCTCCAGCGTTTGTTCGAGATTGTCCCGAAGCAGAGCCCTCCTGGACTTCTTACCCAGGTCACCTCTGCACTCAGCAAGCTTGGTTCTTTGCATCTGATTGAAACAATGTACTGATGCCAGTTCTGTAGCTTCGAGACGCCATCAAGTCTGTTTGCTCTAGTCCTTAGCCGCAGCAGACTCGGTTCACCGAACTTTGTACTGCTCTGGAGATCTCGCAGGAGACGAGCCAAGGACCACTGCAACTGTAGGGCTCTTTCTTCACCACAGCTTACCGCAGCCGTGCTGACGATACTTATTGCAGCAAAGAGCAATCAGAAGAACGTCGGAACAATCAAGGGCTCCAACCTCTGCGTCGAGATCATCGAATACACCTCGCCCGAGGAGATCGCCGTCTGCAACGTAGCCTCTCTCGCCCTCCCTTCTTTCGTCGTCGGCGGCAAGTTCGACTTCCAGAAACTGCACGACGCCACGAAGACCCTCACGAACAACCTTGGTCGGATCATTGACATCAACTACTACCCCCTACCCGAGGCTCGTGTCTCGAACCTTCGTCATCGGCCAATGGGCGTCGGCGTGCAGGGTCTGGCGGACGCTTTCATGGCCCTACGGCTGCCCTTCGACTCGGATGAGGTCCGCACCCTCAACCTCCGCATCTTCGAGACCATCTATCACGGCGCGCTGGAGGCGAGTTCTGAGATGGCCGAGAAGCATGGCCCGTACGAGACCTGGATAGGCAGCCCTGCCCATCAGGGCATTCTCTAGTTCGACATGTGGGGCGTGCAGCCGTCGACGACCGACCTCTGGGACTGGCCTGGTTTGAAGGCGACTATTGCGCGGACCGGGCTTCGCAACTCGTTTCTGGTGGCTCCCCCGCCCACGGCGACGACGAGCCAGATCTTGGGCTTCAACGAGTGCTTCGAGCCGTACACGAGGTCCGTCACGGCGCGCTGGCCATGATCACAGGTTGCTGATTGGAAGGACCAGCATGATTTACTCTCGCCGCGTACTCGCAGGCGAGTTCCTGGTGGTCTGTCTCTGGCTCTTGAGAGACCTCATTGAGCGCGGACTTTGGAACGACGACATGCGGAATTACATCATTGCTCACGGAGGTATGTACTGCGCTTAGGCGTTTTCCGCGCATCAAGCTCACTCCAGTCTTTTGTAGGCTCCATTCAGAAGATTGACACGATCCCTGCCGACCTCAAGGCGCTCTACAAGACCGTTTGGGAGATCAGTCAGAAGCGGATCATTGACATGTCCGCTGATCGCGGCGCATTTATCTGCCAGAGCCAGTCTATGAACATCCACATCTCTAACCCGACCATGGGCCAACTGGTGAGCACACCGTTCCATCGCGTGCGTTACAGTACTTACGCCCCGTACAGACAAGCATGCACCTCTGCGGGTGGAGGAAGGGCCTCCAGACCGGCATACAGTGAGTCTGCCATTGTTGCGTCGCGAGAGACAGTGTTCTCACGCCCGTGTTCCAGTTACTTGCGGACGCGCCCTGCCGCACAGGCCATCCAGTTTACTGTCGATCAGACCGCTCTCAAGAATTCGCAGAAGGCTCTCTCGGACGCGCAGGTGCTGGTGTCCCCCGCTATGCAGACTCTAACCCCTCCGACCGTCGCCACCGATCTCGCCGCGGATGTGTCCACCTAATCTGAAGGACCTCATCGCACAAAACTCATGGTTTTACGCTACAGACTGGACGCTGCGGGGACTCTCATTGTTCTATACCTTTTACTTGGGGATGTTGTGTCTGTCTACCTCACGCTCACAGGATGTCAATGTCACGAATACGCATTTGCGGTCTCGTTCGTGGATGCGATAGTAATGTGATGCATGAAGCTTGTTCATCTGACGCCCACGAAGAGTAATAAAGATGTCCTGGTGTTCGTGAAACATAGCTAGGGCGTCGGCAATGGTCGATGTGTGCAGAGGAAGTGAAGAAACGAAGATAAAGTCAAGAGCGTCTAAATGTGAACCATTCACTGATCCTTGATCGCTTTCTGTTCCGTTCCGTTTGTTTGCGACAGCCCCGATATATCAACCAAAGCGTCGAAGGTTTGGATGCACCGGCACAACCATGTAACGCTTGGCGAACTCTTCTTCCTTGACCATCGACATGCACCACTCGAGGATGTTATCCCCGAACACGCCGTGATGGAACTGATGCAGGAGATCCAGGGTGAGACAAGGAGCGATGTCGTAGAAGGAATGATTCACTCAGAAAGGTGTGCCGATTGCGATACCTTGTACTTGTGCCTGAAGAAAGCGGACCACGCAAGCCCTGTATGCTCGAAGCACCACAGAGCTTGCTCTGATAGACACCGCGACAGGACCGGAGCGCCATTATAAGCACAGACAAAGAAAATGGGATACATTCCTGCTGAAGCGTACCAAGCGTCGCACCCCTACTTGAAACCCCCCCATATGTCGCTAAAGCTGTCATCCTTCTTCTGTGTCTGTATGCATGGTCAGGAAAGAACCAAGAACAAGGACATGCGCGGTCAACTCACTGCAGTAGATGAAGTAGCCCAGACATCATTGGTACTAATGGGTTGCTGTGGCACACCTGGTGCTGAGCCCCATATGTTGGCTGAAGCGGGGGCAGCAGGAACTGCAGGCTGTGCCCAGCCTGAGCTGGCACCCCACATCCCCGTCCCAGAAGAGCCCATCATGCTCTGTTGGGGTGCGGGCTGGCTGGGAGCGCCACCAAACGCATCCCAGGCTGAGCCGGCGGATGCAGGTGCAGCAGCAGCAGGAATGGACGCCGCAGAGTTGAACGTGCCGAAGGTGGAGGGTGGTGGTGCCGCAGCGGCAGCAGGAGAGGAAAAGAGGGACAGAATATCCTGCTTGACGTCCTTGCGTGCGAATGCGTCGCCACCGGTGCTGGCCGGGCCTGAAGACGGGGGGGCGTGGAAATCCAGACTAAACAGCTCGTTTCCCGAGGACGCAGGCGCTGCAACTGGGGGAGCGGCAGCAGGGTTAGCCATAGCAGGTGAAACCGCGGGCGGCCGACTACTCATTCCAGGTGAAAGCAGTTGCCGAGCCTGCTGCTGACCGTAGGAAATGGACGCCGCAGCTGAGGATTGAACGGGAGGAGCAGGCTGGCCTGCCCCTGAAGCACCGACGGGCTGAGATGAAGACGAAGGAGTTACAGTGGCAGGTGCAGCAGCGACTTCTCCTCCCCCGACGCCATCGAGCACGGACGGGTCTGCGGGTGGTGGCCCCTCCATCGCCCATCGCCTAGACTCGTATTTGGAGCGAATGAAGGACTCTATCTTGCTGGCATGATGATCAGAAGGTGGCAAGAGAGTGAGTGATGTGCAACATACTGATCCGGTGGAGCGTGCCCCGCCTTGAGGTGCGCCTCCCAATACTTGTTCGCGCGCGCGTTACCCCACCTCATGACGGACTTCGACGTCAAGAAGATCAGCAACCAGGACTGGAGGGACAGCCTTGCGGACGCACCTCCATCTGTTCAGGTGTCCATGTGTCTAAATCGACAGACTTGACCTTGGAGATGTGCGTCCCCATGCTTCGGTGGATGCCCGAGCATCTAATGCAAACGAAGCATCCGCTGTAGCATACCCGACCCATGAGTTTAGTGGCATTTACGATATGAGCAGTACACACATATTCCACGAAGCCCAGCGAGCATCTGAGCTCCGGAATGAGTGACTGGATTGTGGTGAACTGATAGATGGGACTTGCCGTTTTTCTTACAATCGGCACAGAACTTGTTATCCGGGCGTTTGACGAGCTCGCGCAGAGTCCTGGCATGTCTTTCTGTGGTCGCCTTGTCCTGTCGGCTAGCCATGACGGGGGGAGATCGAGAACAAAGGATGAACGGCGGGAGAGAGAGTTGGGCGTCTGTCTCTCTCTCTCCCTCACGTCCTTGCCTACTCGCCGGAACGGTGAGCTGGTCCTCTTCTTCGGCAATGCACTCGTCAAGCACTCTCTCGTCGAGCACTCTGGCTTTGCTTGCACGGTCTACTTTAGTCTCTCAGGGAGCTGAGGCGGCAAGTCACTCCCAATGGCCGATCGCCCCACCGTCCACTCTGATCGTGGGCTCAGAAAGTCTACCTAGGCGTGCTCCATCCGACTCTAGCGTCTTCCGATCCTTCCTGCTCTACTCTACCCGACGTCAAAGTCTTCCTTAAACACCGTTTTTCGAAAAAGTACCGTCACGCTACGCTCGACCATACTCTCACTCGTTCTCGCATCGGCGCAGAGGCCCGCGCTCTCGCAAAGTGTGCCAGGTATGTGTATGGTGGAACCAGGGCAGCGGACCGTCATACTTACCTGCATTCTGTGTCTATAGATTGGGTGTCGTCGTCCCTGGCGTCCGATTCATTGATCTCACGGAGGGTGCGCTTGGGTTGGAATGGATTGACGGCCATAACGTTCGCACATTGCTCGGCGACGATCCTGATGACGATAGAGAAGAGACGACGGCTGAAGACTCGGTGGACGCTCCTCACGAATACGACCTAGCTGCGTACAACATCACCGACGGTACGTCGATACGTTCCGATCTTTATGCCGTTCATGTAATAACAAACGCCGCTTAGATGAAACAATGGCCCTAATAGGTACACAACTAGCAAAGATGCACCGCGGCGATGTCATTCACGGTGACCTCACGACATCCAACATGATGCTCCGGCGGAATAAGGCATTGCCTGGCGAGCCCACTGAGCTCGTACGTCGTCTCTTCATCACGAACATATTTAAGATGGCTACTGAGCGTACCATGGCAGGCCCTAGTCGATTTCGGTCTCGCCTACACCTCGACGTTGGTCGAAGACAAGGCGGTCGATCTGTACGTGCTCGAGCGAGCTTTGGGCGCAACCCACCCGGATGGAGGACAGCGCATGCAGCAGATTCTTGCAGCCTACGCTCGTGGACTGGGAGACAAAGAATGGAAAAAGCTTGAGAGCAGATTGAAAGATGGTGAGTGAACCGATCCGTGTTCTATCAACCGTCATCTCAATCCCCTCTCTCGCTAGTTCGTATGCGTGGGCGAAAGCGAAGCATGGTAGGATAGATGGTATATAAAGCATGCAAGCGTGTATGATAGTATATGATCATTCAGACATATTCAAATCGTCTGATGACGACTGATCCATATCCACGCCGGCAGTACGCCTCCCAACGTAGCAGTCCAGTTTTTCACTCCACAAGTAGTCGTGCTCCAAAGCTTTGGTGAGTGTGGTATATGCCTGGGCATCCGCAAACGCGATGCCGGTTTTCGGACACTTGTACTTGGCTGGCATTCCTGTCAGAGGACAAATATTTGTGGGTCGTGCTACAAATTGCATCAGAGAACATTGACAAAGAAAGCATTGTCAAGCTCACAAAGCGGATGGTGCTCCCCTGTGAAGACTTTGAGCGTATCCCACTGAACATGATCACCAAACAGGGCGCGCATAGTTTCCTTCCATCGCGGTTGACGACTGCCTTCAGTCTGACCCAGCTCGTGTATGATATAGTTCTTGGTCACCCGAGCGAGAGTTTCATATCCAGCAGCAGCTACCGGAGGGGCAGCGGCTGGCGAGGCGAGGCCTCGTAGGCTGCGCTCAGCCGGCATCACTGAAGAACTACTTGCGTCGTGTAGCTCCCCTGCACCCATAACCGAGTCGCCTGTACTGGGAGGAGGCCAGACCGGATACACCGCCGAAGGTGTGAGCACAAACGCCGGTGCTTCACAGATCGATGTGGATGGAGAAGGCGAAACAGAGGGTGCGGTTGACGCAGACATGTCAATATCAGAGGAGCCAGAGCGACCAGTGCTCGAGCGGGCGCGAACGTCTAAATGTCGAGACGGGTGGTCACCTTCAGCCAGGATGTCGCTCGAAGAAGCACCGTCTTGATCGAGTGACACACGCTGCAGGGCAGGCTCGTCCTCGAGTCGGCTAATCCAACGTAGAAGTGGTCCCTTGACGGTATGCCGAACCACCTTGGCCCTCTTCCGCTTCTCGTCTTCTATTACCAGGTAGTTTCGGTGGTCGTGTACGTTGCCTTCCTCCATCTCGAGCGCGCGAGCGATATACTCGTCTTGAGTCAGCTCCTTTGTACTCTGCTTTGATCGTTTCTGCTGTGCCGCCTACGTCGCTACATTGTCAGCCTTGGCTGGAACAAGACATAAATGACTCGCCTGTCGTCTTTCGAGATCCTTTTCTCTTTGTTTAGACTCTTTGGAGCGTGCAACGGTCGTTTTACGAAAGCCCACGCGTGTATTTTCCTTGGCCTTGCCCTTGCCCTTGCCTTTGCCTCTGTTGTTGTTGGAAGGACCGGCGACAGTAGTGGCAACATCGGCCCGACGCCCCCGACGCTTCGGGGGAGAGTGGTCATCGCCACGACGGAGCGCAGCGGAGTGTACTTCGGTATCGAACGTCACGCGCTGGCGTGTCGCAGCAGCTTGGTTCGCGCGCTCTCGCCGTTGACGTGCTTCCTGCAGAAGTCAGCTCGGTCTGTATCCTTCCCATGGATGACTATCATCTCACCTTTCTTACAGCGCGCTCTTCACCCATGAGCTCTAGGTCAGCGTCCCGTTCATTGGAGCCCGGCTTGTCCTTGTCCTGGTCTGCCGTCTCTTCATCTGTAGAAGCAAAGTCGGACCCAAACTGGTCCTCTTCATCTATTCAAAGGTATCTAGTCATGGCAGAAGAGAAAAGTCTAATGGTGCAGTACTGACTGACCCCTGAGCACAAAATCGACGTCCTCTTCCTCCTGCGCGTGAAGATCTTGGGGGTGGAGAAGTGCAACTTCGGCCAAGACAGACTCCATACGGTTCCCAGCTGTAGACCTCCGAGAACGACGAGCGACCAGTGTCACATTATCCTCTTCCATGTCGAGGTTAACAACAGCCAGAATTTAGGAATATCAAAGCAGTAGCAGACAGTGAGTAGGCTGCAAGAGAGACGCGACGCGACTGCACAGCCACCCACGCGTCTCGATCACATGGGCTCATGCAACTTCACACGGATGTGTGACTTGAGATATATGTTTACACGGAGACAACAGAATCATCTAACAACAAGTCCGCTGGCCCATATTACAAAGCCAAGAGCGACAATGACGCCTGACAGGTCATCCAGCAAAACGGTGAAGATCTGCGAGTACTTGACAGAGTTTCGAACTAGCGATGGGATAGGTGGAGGTAGTGCTGGTAGCGCAAGGCTGACAATGGCAGGCAGCTGTGCGTCGTCCTGATCAGAGGATCCATCAGTCGTGAAGTATATCGGCACCGCGCGATGGATCAACTTACCAGACCCGTCATGATGCGTATCGATTGGAGCAAGATCTCAAGCGTGACAAAGGCAGGAAAAAAGGGCTGTAGCACGATGCTCAGTCCGCAGAGTGATTATCCAGCGCAAGACAAACTCACCACTGTCTTCAAGCTCCAACCCCATTGTCCGGCATCTTGTCTTAGCTCGTGCCACCTCAGCCAATGTCCACCGACATCGCTGTGCGCCGCGGGCTCCATCCAGAGCACGCAATACACGAGTAGGAGAAAAGCCAGCAGCAGATGAACCAACGGGAGGACTTTCTGGACGAGCGTCTTTGGTTTGGATGGTGCAGTTGAGCCCATTGGCGCGTTCGCCATTCCTGAGAATGGGCCACCCTGGCCTTCAGCACCAGGCTGACCACCCATGAGCGAGGTCATAAGCTGCATCATGGGATCGTCTGCGCCAGGAATCGGCAGACCAGAGGGTGCCTGAGTTGCCCCATTCCCAATCCTAGGCATAGGAGGATCTGGCACGCCATCAGACCCTGCAGGTCCACCGAGTCCGGCACCCATGAGGGCTTGCATGAACTGTTCTTGCTGCTGCTGAGACCATACAGAGGGATCGGAAGAGGACTGCGTCGAACCGAATATGGTAGAGGAGCCAGTCGATGAGGCAGTACGGGAGGATGCAGGCCGAGCAGACGCAGCGATCGTGGAGCTCGTCGTGGAAGACGGTTTCGGAGGGGGCATGGGAGAGTCATCCCCAAGAAAAGCGCTCGTGTTGGCGACCCGGCCAGGGGGTGGCCTCTCTATGAAGCTTCTGAGTCAGCTCTCAGCAAAGTAGAAGAGACGTGCAGGAGGGAGCGCACCATCGTGAACGAACGCAGCCGCGTCCTCTCCCCGTGCGGATGTCGTGAGTTTTGCCAGCCGGTCGCTGCCTCGCGCCAGGATCGCTTTGCGCCGGGCCTCTGCTTTGGCTGTAGCAGTGGACATCGCAGTGCTGAGCGGAAGCGTGCGGCTGAGAGGAAGAGGTTTGAGGGAGACAGTGCCGTGTGTGTGTGTGTGGCGGCAAGCAGACACGTTTGCCTTGATGTGAAGATTACGTAGACTTCATTCCACTCGTAATCACAATCTATCATAAATCATACATGATATGTTCTGCTCAGGAGACTGCTGGTACAAGCCTTGCTGGTTTATTGGAAAGCTGTACGGATCAAGATGTTGAATGTAGATGCGGCCCAGCACCTGTTCGAACCCTTCGGACATGTTCCATTGAACAGTCCCACCCCGCGCGAACGGTACGACGAGAACGTACTTGACTCTGACGTTGGTCTTGTCTTGGTAGTGTCCTTTGAGTCGAGATACAAGTCTGGTCAAGATATTGAAGCCCGACGCAACACCGTTGTGCTCTTTCCGGATAGCCATCTGAAATACCCACAAGACCAGTCGCTTGGCCTTCTCTTCGATGAAAAAAGAGTCGAACAGCGGATTGTTGCGTTTTTGGGGGCACTAATATAGCTTGGAGGATATCGGCAAGTCTGCCGACATGACGTCGTCGTAGCAAAAGAGGGTGCGACTCTCGATGTGGATATATGCGGTCTTTGCGAGTGCAGGCGCGGCAGTCTCGAGCAGTTCCGCAGGTGACCCAGTTTCGGACGAGATGAGTCCATTGTCGTTCACAATCAAGGGTCTGACCACATGTCAGCACTGGCATGAAACCCGCTCAAGGAGAGTTCGTTGACGTACGACTGAGACGGCGCCGTTTCATTGTTTGTGTGCTCAAAACGATAAGGATATGTCTCAGTAGAGCGGAGACGAGACATCCGAGCGAACGAAATCGATCCTTTTTTGTTTGGGTCTGATGTAGTACCACTGGTATAGCCGATGGCAAGTGCCTCAAATATCCATCCGGCAAGGATGCTATTGCTTTCCAGTGTGAATGTAGCATACAGCAGTGATTGCCTGTCGAGGTTGCGAAGGAAATTCAGTCGCTTTATGAGGGCCAGTGCAATACCTCGCGTCTTGAAGGACACAGACACAGAGTCCGATTGGCCATGCCGTCCCTGTACACGACGAGCCAATAGCAGACGGTGGGGGAATCCATCGATAGACACGGAGGCGTTCTCAAACAGTGCCGAGACACTGCTGATCTGGGACACAAGCTGGTTGATGTTCTTTGAGAACGCATCTCCTTGCAAGAAGTCAATGATGTCTTGTGGACACGGGCCAGCGAGCTCAACCAGCTCCTGAGCCTTTGCATAGTTTGTGTAGATTGCATTGTTCACGTTTGAATGTACGAGATTATCGACGGACATCCTGATTACCGTTCAGCGCCAAATTACAGCTCCTGAGTCATATGCGCCCACTCACAGAGATACGACCTCTTCGACACTCCATGGGTTGGACACAAAAGTAAGGACGTTGAGTTTCAGCCATTGGTGATAATGCCCTCGTTTGGGAGAAGAACTGAGAATCGGGAACAACGAAGGACTCCTCATCTCCGAGTGGTAGTCTCCTGACGTGGTTGGCGTGTCAATGATCGACCAAGGCCTGCGTGAAGTATTGCTAGTGCGAGGGAAGTCTGAGGCGCGGACATTCCTCTTCCTCTGCGACCGTACACCGTATCTGTCAATGAAGAATGTCTCGCCCAGACCGGTAGAGAATAGAACGGCTTGACCGAGTGACATTTGTTTCAAAACAGCATATATGCCGAAGTACGATTTGCCTGGAGCTGGCTTAGGTCGCAGCCGATCAAGTTTGAGGGCAAGGTGTACCAATTCCTGGTTGTCCCAGAAGCAACACTCCCGCTGTCTGCGCATTCACAGAAGCGGATTCCATTCGCGAATAGAGATTCGCGTACTCCTAGCGCACCAGCATCCCACCTTGAGAAGGTTGGAGAAGAGCAAATCGATCTAGAACAACTATCTCTTTGACTCGTAGGACACTGCCAGCAGTGATAGCTTTCGGGTACATCCACCAGGTTTGGTAAAAAAAGCACCCCACTGCTGCTTGGATGGCTCGTTTGATGCAGGCTGTCTGACGTCGAACTCATATTGCCAGTTTGTGATTGTGGGAGGAGCGGCCATGTCGTGGTGAAAGAACGGAGGCGCCTACCCGGGCCCAGCTGCTTTCCCGGTGCACTTCACCATGGATATCGACGAGCCCGAAGTGTCTTTGCTGCCTGTGCTAGGAGACATACCTCCGCCAGCTGTAATCGAGGACTATGCACCACACCGTGGCAAAGATCACGCACTTGTGATTGACAATGGCTCGAGCACCGTTCGCTTTGGCTTTGCGGGGGACAGGACACCGCGCGCAGGCTTGAACACTGTCAGCCGCTACAAGGAGCGCAAGACCAACAAGCCTATGCTAGTGTTTGGTGAAGCTGTGGAAGTTGAGAGTGCGGCCAAGACACAGGTTCGGACGCCTTGGGAGGGCGACGTCTTGCTCAACTTTGATGCTCTGGTGAGTCCCAAGCACTCGGTGTGTGCTTGGACTGGATGGACTGAGACATTGGGGGAGGCATAGGAAAACGTGCTAGACTATGCGTTCATGAATCTCGGTCTGGACGGCGATTCCGTCGCGCATCCTGTTCTCATGAGCGAACGATTGGCGTCACCGCTGCACTCCCGCACTTGTACGTTGCATGTATGGTCACGCACATCCTGCTCGTAAACTCATGATGGTGCCCATCAGTGACGTCAGAACTCATGTTCGAGCTGTATTCTGTCCCTTCCCTCGCATATTGCGTGGACGGCATCATGTCCTTTTATGAGAACAATCATCCCTCGACCGAAGGGTCTTACGCTGCCGACGGCATTGTGGTGTCTTTCAACACCGCCTCGACGTCGGTCATTCCGATCTTGGATGGTAAGGGTGTCATGTCCGCAGCGAAGAGGTGAGGAGACCTGTTCAGACTCTGGTGGTGGACGTCATCTCATGAAAGCACTGCAGAATACCATACGGTGCCGCTCAAGCCAGCGACTACCTGCTCAAATTACTGCAAATGAAGTACTCGACCTTCCCGCATCGGCTTGTGCCCGTTCAAGCAAACTGGATATTGCGTAACTTTTGCGCCTTCTCCCCCGATCACCCATCTCTCCTGCGCTCCTTGAACGACCCACTCGCTCTCCGCGGCGCCGAGCGTATCATACAGTTTCCTTATAGCCTTAGTACAGAGGCGGAGAAGACACAAGAGGAGCTGGATCGCATCACCGAACGCCGGCGTGAGCAAGGTCGTAAGCTTCAGGACATTGCTGCGGCAAAACGTCTCGAGAAGCTCGCGAATCAAGAGGCCGAGCTTGATGCCTTGACCGAACTCCGTACACGCCGTGCAACCATGTCAAAGCGTGAATGGGCGCACGCACTCGAGGCAGACGGATTCGAGGACGAGGCCGCACTCGAGGCCACGTTTAAGAAGCTCGATACGACAGTGAAGAAGGCGCGACGCAAGCAGGCCGGCGAAGTCGATCCCGAGGAGCCTGAGGAGGAGCCGAGCTGGCCGCTTCTAGATATGCCGGACGAGGAGTTGGACGAGGAACAGAAGCGAGAGAAGAAGAAGCAGCGGTTGCTCAAAGCAGGATACGATGCACGACTCCGCAACCGTGAACAGAAGGCGATCGATGTAGCCGAACGAGCAGCAGAGGGACAACGGGAAGAGGGCGAGCGTGAGCGTGATCTGGGTGGCTGGTCAAGCAAGCTCCGACGGGAACATGAGGTCGGTAACGTTCTCTATGCGGATCATGCCATGATTCGGCTTGACTCATGTACTCCAGAACCTTGTCACCAAACTCAAGGACCGGATGCGGAGACGTAACGACCTCGGGGACCGCAAGAGCGCGGCAACACAAGCCCGAATGAAGAACATTGCCAACCTGGCTGCAGACGAGAAGCGACAAAAAGGCAAACGGAAGGCTGCTGGAGGTTAGTTTTTCCTTCGGCCATCAACATGTCACGGCCAGAAGGTACTGATCGTTCTGTAGAGGACATGTTTGGAGCCGACGACGCTGATTGGGCGATCTATCGCAAGATTGTGAGTGGTTGGATTGCCGTTGAGATCACAGCATCGTATTCACGTCGACACAGAATATGCAAGCTGGATCGTCTGATGAAGAGGATGACCTTCAGAACCTGCAAGACGTGGAGGCGAAGCTGCTGGCTTATGACCCCTCATTTACGATTGATCACACCTATGCTTCGGTCTCGACCCAAAGATCGGCTTTACTGACTGCGTTCAAGCCCGAGTATGACGAAGGCGACGCTGCCGGTATGCAGACCCGCATCGCAGACCATGACTTATGACTCACTACTGAATTCAGGACGGGCAAGGATTCACATGACGACCGAACGTTGGAGAGCATGTGAAGGCTGGTTCTCGCCCACCATTGCGGGTGTCGACTCTGCTGGGATTGGCGAGGTGCTACAGTCTGTCTTCGCCAGATTTGACAACACACAGAAGACAAAGTTGGCACAGGTGAGTTGTTCACGTATCGTTCACTGTTGCGGGCCCTTATGTCCTTTACTTTAGAACGTGTTCATCACGGGTGGACCCTCGCAACTCCCAGGACTGTCCGACCGCCTGCATTCGACACTCCGTCCGATCCTCGCTCCTGAAATCGATTTGCGAATCAATGCTGCCGCGAACCCTACGCTAGACGCGTGGAACGGCATGTCTAGGTTCGCGGGCTCAGGTCAACTCCAGGAAGTGAGTGTAAGTCGTGCCGAGTACGACGAATGGGGTGGAGAGCGAGTCAAACGGTGGTGGGGCGGGAACTGGAACATGTCTGCGCTCTCGTAACCACCGTGTACATTGTCAGTGTGCGTTGTTCCCAACAAATTACATTACCCGGTAGTGCAAACACATAGATCGAGCGACACGGCAGGAACGAGTCAGGTAACACCAAGAGGTATACATACATAGGAGAGTCCGTGGAGGCCGTGCAGCTCAGCAGCAGCCATTCTGGGCAGCCTGCTGCGGCTGGTTCGGGCGAATCGTCGAACCCTTCTCTGACGAGCTCGGGGCTGCGCCAGACGGGTCTTGCGAGTCAATCAGCCGAGTCTTGATGTCACTGGGAAGCATAACGAGGTCAGTGATATTTCTTACCCGACCGAGTAAGAGAACGCACCGGGCGAGGGTGAAGAAGGCTTCCTCTACGCCCTCGTTCACCTTTGCAGAAGTCTCCATGAACTTGACACCGAGTTCCGCAGCGAGCTCGCGACCCTGCTCCTCCGTAACTGCCCGCTTGTCGCTCCAGTCGCACTTGTTCCCGATGAGAATCTTGTTGACACCCTCGGAGGCATGTTGCTCAATGTTCGCATGCCACGTGCGGATGTCTGTGAGATGAGCAGCATCAGTATGCCATATTTATCCGCGTTACAGAGTTATGACAACGTACTGTTGAAGGAGCGCTCGTCGGTGGTGTCGTATACGAGAAGAATTCCCATGGCGCCACGGTAGTACGCCGTCGTGATGGTGCGGAAGCGCTCCTGACCGGCTGTGTCCCACTACTCTAAGCGTCAGTGCCACGACCTTGTAAGTCAAAACCATTGCTTGAAACGTACTATTTGCAGCTTGATGCGCTTGCCGTCGAGTTCAATAGTGCGAATCTTGAAGTCGATGCCAATGGTCGTGATGAACGACGGCGTCCAGGCGTCGTCACAGAACCGAAGGAGAAGGCAAGACTTGCCAACACCTATAGTGAAGTTTTGTCATCAGCATCAGTTCATAATGAAAACGGCGTTGAGAGCGTACCAGAGTCGCCAATCAGGAGGAGCTGTGGGCGCAGAACAAGGCACAATCAATAACCTTTTCGGTGTCAGGACACCATGAAAGCATGCGAACCTTGATGAGGAAATCATAGTGAGGAGGCGGCATGATGTCTTGGGCAGAGGCGTCGAGGGTATGGAGGCTAGGGCGCTGCGGGCGTTGCGGTGCGGGATGAGGACAAGAGTGGCGATGACGCAGAACGCGCTCTTGAGACTTGAGCTTGCAACTCTGCCTCCATCACTCATATATCTACTCTCTGAGAGCTTGCTTGATTTGGCCCAGCGCACCCAAGACCTGCATCAAAATCCGCATGATTTAGCAAAGGAATCATGTTCCACTCTGAACCTGCTTTGATGGCTCGCACGTCACCTTCGATTAGAAACTCTCCCTCGACCTCGTGTTCTTCTACGCATTCAACGGCTTCACTTGCTTGCATGAGAATGGATGACGCGTACTCACTGCCTCTTCTTTCCTTTGCTCCTTCACACTATCTCTGTCCCTTTGCACTCGCCGTTCACGGTCCAGTCTGCCCACGATGTCCCAAGACTGGGTTGATTTGGGCTACTTGGACATATTCCAACCTCATCGTTTGTCCTCGGACTCCGTTAGGGTGGCAATCGAAGTGGTCGAAAATCTTGACGAAGACCTACGGTTATCGCTGCTTCAGACTTGCCGCTCGTATCCGAACTCGCTTGCGTTTGTCCTATCGGGTTCGTTTATCCCGTTACTTGGACGAACCTTCGTGGAAGCTCACATTGGTGAAGCTATGACAGAAGAGCCGTCGCAAGGCTATGTTGGCGCACTCGCGTCTCAGATGATACATCCTCCGCTGGCCTTCCCCTCCTCCTCGACTGCCAGTATCATGCGTACAATCGCCGAGGAGCTCGCTTCTTTGGCCTTCGATAACTCGCGCAGTAGCAGTTCGTTTGCTCATTACAAGTCGGACATATCGAACTGCGAGACAGTGCTTGCAGCACTTGCATCGAACCAAGTCGATGCAATGTTGGAATCACGGTCCGCAGTTCGAACGACTCAACAATTCGTCCTCGCAGGGGACAGAAGCCGCCGCCATGCATCTAGCCAGGAGAGCCCAGCTGAACTTGCAGCAACAGCACTGGGCTATGGTCCTCCGACAACTCGCCACGAGTGGCAGAAGCTGGGACAGCGAATCATGGGAGATCTCTCACACCTTCTCAAGGTAAAGCATGCGCCTCTTGCGAGACTTCGTTCTAATGACGATGCTACACAGGAAATGGTTGGCATCCTTCGGGATGGGGGCGTTGCTGCTCGTGCCAGGGACCGATATCTTGGCGTGCTCGGCTCGTCTGAAGGCACTACCGAGACCGAGACCGATGCGGCGGCAGCTCCATCACAACAAGAAGATTTTGCCCAAGCCATACTGGACACATTCTCCTTGCACACAGTGGAGAGCTTCGGAGCATGGCCCGTTCTTCTGTCCGTTCAAGCCGCCGCCGACCTCCGTAAGTCTCGGAAGCGAAACATCAAGGAGGCTGAGAAGATCGTGAGGAAGATTAGGTATGATGCTATATATCTCATCGAAGATTGGCTCGGTTTGATACATATTAGGGAGCTATCTCAAGGTCTCTTCACACAGGACAACCAGCTGCCGCTCAAGACCAACCGGGTTGATACCGATGTCTTCCGCGTCTGGGTTCTTGGAGATGTTCGCCTCGTTTACCATATCGACTGCGTGGACAATCCTGAGGCAGAGGTATGTTGCGTGTATCATCGCTCTGTGTCGAGATTTACATCTCTCTGGCAGGGCCAAATGCAAGGTACCGAACAGCATGTATATATATCTCGTTACTCTTTTGCTGAGACTGCGCTTTCTTAGCAATCATGGTCCTGGGTGTCTACTCGCTCAGCGAGATGAAAAGCGATCGGATGTGGGACAGTGTGGTCCGACAGTTGGAAGGCCGTTCAGACGAACAGAAACGACGGTGAGCTTCAAGTCTCAAGTATAGTTAACGTCGCTGACATATGTCACTTCTAGGTCTCGGGAGCGCCTGGAAGTTGAGCACGGCAGATACTTACCGGTGACGTTCCCTCGCTTAGAGACCAACATGAATGCGACTACGAGAAGCCTGCCTATTGACATGAACATTCAGTCTGACGTGAGTGAAATTCATCTCTGCGGTAGATGCAAGCAAGTACTCACGTGGATTGCAGCAAGAGTCCATGCAGGAGTAAGTACTGTCGAATCTGTCATGTGTCACGTCATGACGCGTTCACAGCTACCAGAAGTACATTGTATTTTCAAAGGTACATTCGAGCCTCGTATCAGACGTGAGTTTGCGTCAGTCTGACGCAGCTTCAGACATATCTATCCAGCTTGTTAGCTGACAGAGAGCTGACGCTCCCTTTCGCGCCGGGCTCGTCCGAACTGCAAATCATCTCGCATCCTTCGTCGTGCTACGTCTATGGACGCAGTGGTACAGGGTACGTGATTGTTTGAGGGGTTATTTTTTTGTTCTCCGACATTGCTGCTGCAGGAAGACGACCACGATTGTCTATAAGATGCTTGCTCGAGAACGAGCGGGAGTAGCCAAGAAGCAGATCTTCCTGACCAAGTCGCCAGTACTCGCCGAACGTGTTCAGGACCACTTCAAGAAGCTGCAGTTCTCAGCCGAAGCAGCAGACATGTCTGCGGCAGAGCTGAAGGAACATGATCCATCTGGCCAGTTACGCACACAAACCTTGGTTCATGCGCGGGACAGACATGCTTCTGACTCGGGCCTCCCGAGCAAATTTGGCGATCTACGACCCGAGCAATTTCCTCTGTTCCTCACATTTGACCAGGTGATAAGGATACGAGGTTGCGCTTGGTTTGTTGCTGCTGACCACGTACGTCAGCTCATGGACATGTTGGAGGCGGAGATGAATATTCCAGGAGGACGTCTTACTTCTTACTCCGACTTTCTGCGCAGCGCATGGTCTGGCTTTCCCACTACGTTGACCAAGCTCTTCGGTATAGTGGTTTCTCTGAGCTAGGCCTTCGCACATTGAAAACCCCTATCACAGATCCTGCTCTTGTGTGGTCACAAATCTTGGGTTGGAGAGCTCGTCTCTTCCTAACCAGAATACACTCAGCTCACAAACTTCTTTAGGTATCATCAAGGGCTCCGAAGATGCCTTGCGGTCCGAGAACGGGTTCTTAGATCGAAACGCATACGTCACAGAAGTTTCTCGCGGAGCTCGTGCTCTCTTTGACACGGACATTCAACGTCATCAAGTCTACGACCTATTCGAGTACTATCGGAAATGGCAGCATGGACGAGATGCGGCAGATCGGTGGGTGCACTTCACTAATATATCTCTTGTTTGATCTAATCACCGCCTCATCCAGGACGAGAACTCTTCTGGCAGCTATGGAGAATGGCGGAATGGCAGGGAAGCGAGTGGGCTATATGTGAATGACGTCCTCTTTATCATTGTCAGAGACTAACACAAAGTCAGCTATGTCGATGAAGTCCAAGACATCCTCCTCATCGAGGCCTTGGGTGAGCTGAACTGTACCCTGAGATCAAACCAGCAAAAAGCTAATCATTTGATCACAGTTCTCTTCTCTCTGTGTGCAAACGAACATGGGTTACTGTGGGCAGGCGATACGGCACAGACCATCTCCACCGGAAGGTTGGCCACTCTACCACTGATCTCTGTCGTTCCGCTGATTTTCTTTCAGCTCGTTCCGTTTTGCTGAACTCAAGGCTTTGGTTTGGCGTGCAATGGTATGTGCCGTTGAGCATTTTGTGCATGCTTCTCATGTTCATGGTGCTCCCGCAGGCACAGACACAGGGTCCAGGCGCTTCATCTATCGGTAGTGCTTGGCAAGACTTTCAACTCCATCTCAACTATCGATCACACGCGGGCATTGTGAACTGTGCCGCTTCTCTGGTCAAGATGCTGATTCGACTGTGGCCGGAGGCGATCGATCCTATGGGTGAAGAGAAGGCGTTCATCGATGGAGCCAAGCCTGTCTTCTTCGGCCGGGATGTGCAGGGCTCAGAGTCGTACGGGCAGTTTGTGGCAAAGGACGAGTGCGTGTGCGCTTGTTGCCACTATTGTCTGTTGTTTGACCATCTGCAGCGGTGGCACCCTCGATTTCGGCTCGGAGCAGTGTGCGTGTCTTTCGTTTTCTGCGTCCACCGTGTTGTGATGATCTTTATCACAGGCATCATCGTCCGCAACGAGGACGCTCGTGATCGCTTGTTGGCCGAGCTCGGAGATGTACCGGGTCTAGTTTTTACCGTCTTGAATAGTAAAGGCCTCGAGTTTGACGACGTATGTACATCTCCCATCGAGGTCTTCCTCTGCAGAACTAACTGCTCTGTCTCAGGTTCTTTTGTTGAACTTCTTCAAGGGTACGTACATTCTGTTTCCACAGTAGCGGCTCTATCTCATCAGTTTTCTTCGCTAGACTCTGGAGTAAGCCCGGCACAGTGGCGACGAGCAATCCAGCTGGGATCTCAGCCAGGCTCTGATCGTCAAGTGGAGACCAAAATTCAGTCCATATGCTACGAACTCAAGTCGCTCTACGTGGCGGTGACGAGGCAAGTCGACCTCATTTGACTAGTCCAGTTGAAATCTTGACAGTGTGTTCCTTGTTCCTACAGGGCCCGCAAAACGCTGTGGATCGTCGACGAATCGGACTGCGGCGAGCCACTGATGGTGGATTGATCTACATGTCTTCTCATGTCCCATATGCTGAGCATTCCCATAGTCTTTCTGGCACGGCTTGGGCCTCGTGAACATGGGTACTTCTCACATGCGTCTGGCGACCCACCAAGAGTCAAACACGGCGGATGCGTGGAAGGCGCGCGCATCCACCTTATTTGATGCAGGCTTATTCCCGCAAGCAGAGTGGGCATTCGGGAAAGCAGGGTGTGTAGAGGAAGCGGCCATCTCAAGAGCGTACGCCAAGCGGGAGAATGCCGATACGGCACAGTCGCGAAACAGCCCTGCTGCCGCGCGTCTCTACCTGGATGCAGCGCGCGAGTTTCTACAGAGGACAGAGCACAACCCGGACTCGATCCGAACGTACAAGCGTGTCGCCGGGGAGTGCTTCGAGGCTGCAGGCCATCATCTCGATGCAGCCAACCTTTATGTCAGCGTGGACTTGTTTGACCAAGCAGCTCTTCAGTATCTCGAGGCCTCCGAAGTCGACAGAGCCATGACCATGCTGCCCATGTTCCTGAAGCCAAACGACATGGTGCACTCAAAAGTTACCGAGGCTGCAAAGTTCACGTACCTCTTGCGCAAGGTACGCCTCACAGAACCACATTGTTTTTTGCTCACTCTCACCTCCAGGATTTTGAGTGCGCTGCATGCCAACAGCGCTCATGTAAACTGTTAGCTGACTGATGATGTCCAGGTCTGCGTCAGCTCTCTTCAATAAGTCGTTCGAAGACATGAGCACATTTGTCGACGAGCACGAAGACCTTCAAGCCATCCATGCGGAGATGTACATGTGGAGCGGCAAGATTGTAGAAGCTGCGACTATCTGCTTGTCTCGAGGTAATGGGATGCAATCCTTACCTATGAGCCACCGCTTGCTAACACGTAGTCCAGGCGAAGATGAACGAGGACTGGAGTTGCTGTTCCGTGACCCGTCGGACAAGTCCAGAATCGAGAAGATGCTGTCATACATTCTTGCGGCCCTCCGTCGGCTCCTCTCGTTCGGTATCACGCGTGGGCTCGCTCAGGACGGACGGCGCGCCGCACGTGTCAAGGTCCTACTCGACTTTTCCCAAAAGATCATGCCGTACATCTTAGACCAGGACAGTCTCGACGACGTAAATGTCACATTGTACTTCTGCGATTTGCCGGACACTTACTGGTTTTCATACCTAGCTGTTGCTCTATCGCGCCATGGTTGACAACAATTACGCCGCTTTGCATCTACTTGCAAGGCAGTCCCACGATAGCGGACCGAGTGAACGCAGAATGCTTCTCGGGCTGGACCATCTCTTCGCTGTCGACCCCAACTTGCGCTCACTCGAACCGTCTGCACAGCTGACTGTTCTCCGGAGCTTCCTCGAGTTTGGCCGCCTTCTCAAGCGTGTATCTGCAAAGCAGCCCAAAGGGATCAGCAACACCGTGAAGGACTGTTTCGCTGTTCAGACGAACGCCAGGTTCAAGTTCAACCTCTCGCCTGGGAGCTTCCTTTACAAGTATGCGAAGGAACATGTCAAGAGCAAGGCAACCGCGGGTGCACGTGGATCTTTCCTTACCAGCGACTTGAGCAAGATTGAGCTAGAAGAGATCATCCGCGACTCGATCAAGTCCCGCCTCTCGCAACGGGTGAAATCTGTCACTGCGGAGTGCTTGGTCATTATTCAGTCTGCTTCTCCATTAAGGATGTGGCTGGATGTCAAGGGAACGCGCCAGTGGCAACGGGAATCCATCCCACTGTACAGTGTGTCGCTTCAGGTGCTTGATTTGGTAAGAAGTCTGTATGTATGATGCAGTGTATTTGCAAGCTCATCGCCGCGTGTAGACACCCTCTCCGGACCCGGAACAAATCAGGCGAGCTTATGGCTGGGTGCCATCACCGCCTCTTTGCTGAACATATCTGACAGCTCCTGGATCTCCTGCTTCGCCAGCCTGGTCTGGCCGGGGCCCAATCCGAGCCTTGTTCTCAAGCCGCCTTCTATGCGCCAATTGCTTTCAAAGTCGTCATTGGATCTCCTGGTTGGAATTGTTACCCGAGCAGTGCTGATGCTAACAGCATGCGACAACAACTATGTGCGGCGCTTCATCCAAGCACTCTCAGTGGCCCGTCATCTGCGTCGCTTATCTCAAGGCCTACCTCGTTCCCACGTACTCCAAGGCATTGTGCGACCTGCTCCCGAATCTGAAGCTACTCAAACCTACGCTCTTCATGACTTTGCACTTACACTGTATGGCGATTCTGCCTCGTCGATCGTTCATGCTGCGTCTTTCCTCGAGTCAGTTACCCGAAGGAAGCACGTCTACGTGCCCAAGTACTGATGAGTCTCCCAGCCGGCTAGTGCGCCACCGCGTTCAAGTAGAGGTGAACTACCTGGCATCCTTCATCAACGACATGTGTGCGGCGTTGGTTATCGGATTCTGTTATCAGCAGACACACTCCTTTCATTCGGTGATGTTGCCCAAGAGTGCGGCGCTTGCAACCCTAGACAGGTTCTCCAACTCAGTCGCGGAGCCGTTCACCACGCGCTTGGTGGTTATGATCTGTACATACGTACAAGTGATCATGGACAAGATACAGCACCCTGCATCCTCAAGTGAGTGGGTTCAATTTTCGCGCCCTCTTAGTGTTGCTAATGCTTTCCAGGCCACATCGTTTACCACGGCAAGAGCATCGGCGAGCTCGAAGATGAGCTTGTTTCCTCAATCGTCCAGAGCATGTGAGTCCCTGGTCAGTGAACTACACACCATCACAGTGACTAACAGACCTACGTGTCAGGTTTCTGTCACTACGCTTGGGTGAGCGTTGCGTTGGCCAGAGAGCTTCCTCTAAAGAATCTGACGTTATCCCAAGTTGGAGCAATGATCGACGAGCCCGATGTTCGTACGACCATTCTTCAGTGTAAGGATGCGGCGTATGTCGATCCCGTTTGATTGAAACCCACAATGTGTGCTGATTGGGACAATAGGTCCATCGAGTACGATCCCACTCAAGTCTTCTCGCTCCTCGACATCGCAGGTCACTCTGGTGACGACTGGGTTGAACTGGTTGAGGCACCCCACCCGTCTCGTTCCGACATACCTGGTGAACATGCGAAGATCAAGAAGGTCGTTTACGACGATCCATCTCAGATCATCCCGCTTTTACTTGGCCAGCCGATACAGCTCAAGCGGAGAGATCAGCCGCAGGGGCAACTCACTGTCATTCAGTCATCGGAGCAGCGGTTGGCGCCTCGTGCTACAGATCTACAATCGGCCATTCGAGCACATCTTCCTCCTCCAACCAGCACCCACGGCCCGGAGACCGTCACAGATGTGGGGTCGAGGGACGAGTCAGCCTTAGCGGCACCAATGGACACAGCAGATGCTTCTCAGCTCGGCTCAGAGCAGTTCAACGACTCTGCGGGAGATACATTTGAAGAACCTACTCAGGATGCCAGTTTCTTGAATCGTTTTTCCGAGTCCGACCTAGCTCTAGTGTCCAAGCTTCCTGGTCTATACACCCACTTCGCCGTCAGCCGGTCTTCCATCAAATTGCCAATCATCCAAACTAGTGAGGACGAGGATCACCGGAACATCGTCGCCGAATTCCAGGAGACCGCACATGGCCTTGACTGGTCCAAGGCTCGGACGTATCTTCTCTTCTATCGGAGTGTCATTCCGTACGCGTACTTTGCTGTCTTGCGTGTTGTCGAAGTGGCGGATGCCGAGAAGACGGCAGCAAAACGGAACTACCAGGTGGTGGGCGCAAGTGAGAGACAGACTGCAGGTGCAATCCATTATAGTTCTCGGTTTCAGCTCTTAGGCTGACCCATTTCGACCAGCGACTCGGATTCTCAAGAAGGCCATAACTCTCCGGAAGGAGATGGCACCAACCTCGACGGTGCACGAGCAGAGAGACATTGCGAAGCTCCGCGTTTCCATGAAGAAGATTGAGCAGTTGATCCTCGAAACCCCCTTCCCTCAGGTCTCCTCAGTATTGGCGGACGTCCAAACCGCGCTTGCAGCACTTGGCTGACCTGATTGTGCTCATGTCAACGTTTCGACCCCTCATGTATTCTATACTCGTGAATCATGAACACGTGTGATCAAGAAAGACATGCTATCAAAACTCGGACACGGGTCTTTCGTCCCGCCAGAACAGACCATGCTGTTCGCCGATGTCGCCTATGCCAAGCAGCACGGGGGTCTGAGCACCTTGATCTGGTGTTTTCGAGCCCCTTCCCTTCGTCATCTCGGTCTGAACAACTCCGGGACAGCACGAGTTGACCAGCACGCCCTTGCCCTTCTTCGCCTCATCTTCTGCCAAGATGCGTGTGACAGCCGTAAGGCCCGCCTTGCTCGCGGCATACGCAGCAGCGGTCCATCCATGCTGCTCCAGTGTACCGCTAGCGGCAGAGCTTTTGAAGTCCTCCATGAGGGCATCGACGTCGTCGATACTCGAAGCCGCCTTGAATTTGTCCTGGAGGGCTTGGCCATACTTTCCCAGTGAGCCAGCGGTGGACGAAACGTTCACCACACGGCCACCTGGACGAATGAGCGGAAGAAGAGCTTGGGATGCCCCAAGCGTCCCGTAGTAGTTGGTGTGCACTGTCTGTCTCACGACATCGTCGTCTGCGGTCGATCAAGCATAGCATGAGTTCATGTTCAAATCGTAGAGCAGCAAGAGAGACGCACTAAAGCCAGTCATGGCAATTCCAGCATTGTTGATGACGCAGTCAATGCCCTCGGGATGCTCGGTGCGGAGGAGCTCGGCAAAGTTGCGGATGGAGGACGACGAGTCAATGTCAAGCTCGGCATATCGGATGTCTGCCAACCCTCCGTCCTTCGAGAGCGCTTTTGCCTGTTGGAGTTGGGCGTCGGCCAAAAGATCACGAACAGCTGATTCGCCACGCTCTTTGTCGCGAGCGGTCAGATAGATGAGAATAGGCCCGTTGTTAAAGGAGGACTTGGGATACTGAATTGCCAGTTGGCGTACTGCAATGTAGGGCACGTCTCAATCGGAATGCAGCGCAGATTCTGGCGATCCCATCGCACCTATGCCCAGACCGAGTCCTTTGTTCCCTCCAGTCACGGCAGCAATGCGGGAATACATGTCGAGTGCAAGGTTGGGAAAGGTCAGCCCGGGAGTCGTTGCGTCATGGCAGAAGCCAAAGCACCGTTCACTGCAACCTGGGGTTCCTACGACCCGTCACATACAAGCAGACCAATATGTTATGCCACAAGCAATAATCTATGCTAGTACACATGTTTTCAGTGTGGCTTCACGCACCAAAGAACCTCAGTAGTGGGGTCAAAATACCGAAGACTCGCTCCTTTTCCGCGCAGTCGGTGCATTGGAGATCGGCGCTTCTAGATCTGTTCCAGTTCGCATTCCCTATTGGATGGACGAGCTCACTTCGAGTGCGTAAGGTATATACGCTCGATATCAAGCCCAGAGATACAACGTGTCCGAGCACAAACGAGCTACCCCTGGAACGCGTTCGGGCCAATGTCCATCCCAAAGTTCGACTTGGCGATCCCCCGCATCTTCCGCTCGAGCTCATCCTCGAACCCCTCGCGCTCAAGCCCCATCTTTTCGCGCACCCATCCACGCAGAGTACTCGCCCAGAAGGCGGTGTCGATGACAAAGAGTACCGTGCGGAAGCGCAAGTTTGAAAAGTACTCGCGAATGCGTTGGTTGACCGACAGGCCTGGCACGGTGACGAGTGCACCGGAGGCCCATGTACCCATAACTTTGACACGATTAACCGGTGAGCCAAGTGCCCTATAAGCAACGTCTTAGTAAAACTTCAAGTAGGGACGTGACCGGTCATGTGGGCTGAGACACGTGACGCACTGATTGTTCCCCTGTGAGTGAAGGTTAGCATAGTGCTATAGAGGGGAGGGGAATCTCTCGCCTGAATAATCCGAAGATTCCTACCAATGAAGACGAGCTCTTGGGGCATCTTGTCCGAGTCCACGAGGAACGAGCGCAGCTTATCCTTCATGCGCACCCCGATCTCATAGTTCGACAGAGGCTTTTCAGGCTCTGCTGTGTCTTCGTTGCCTTTCCGCGGCGTCTTCTTCTGGCCGAATTGGACTGGACGCAGGAGGGTGGCAGAGGCAAAAAGGTCAGGTGCGCCGAAGCCCCAGGCAGAGGTGATGGAAGTGATGGTCGGCTGGTCCACAGACAAGAGCGCCTTCCAGAGCGTCGAGTACTGTATACGGAACTCTTGAGATAGTCTGACGTATAGTCCGTGGTCCAGCAGTACGAGTTGTGGCGTGGATGGCCTAGAAGGATGTGGGCGCATGATGATGTTGCCTTGAAGCGTCGAGTCAGCTCGTGATGTGAAATGACACTCCCTTCAGGGTTAATCACCAGGATGAGGGTCGCAGTGCACCCAGCCCCAGTCGAAGATCTGCGCACAGAACAAGTCCACCATCGTCTGGCCAACGACTTTACGGCCACCCTTCAGAGGTCCGACCTCCGTCAGACCCTCAGGAGTTTTCAGCTCGGTCGGGATCTTGCCATCCTCGCCCATGAGTCTCCGCACGCCGGCCTTGTCACTCAAGCGGACACCGTCAATCCATTCGGCCGTCATGACCCGAGAAGTGCTGTACTCCGTATAGACCTGGAGCACATCAATTATCCATTCCTAACAAAAAGCAGGAGCACTGTACCTTTGGCACATAGACCCGATCCCTCAAGCGGGGTTCGCGAGAGATATATTCCATCGTCTCTCGTGCGTTCTGAGCTTCCAGCACAAAGTCGAGCTCGCGTCGGATATGCGACGTAATGAAGTCTGTGGATGCGTCAGCTCTCAGCCTGTCTGAAGCTCTCTGAAACACTGACCTGCAACAAAGTAAACTGGAAGGTTGAACACCCAGTGCTCGTACATCCACATGACCATCTTGAACGAGGCAAGGTCCCAAGAGACCTGCTTCCCCACGGCAGGCTTTTGGATCTTTGGGGTGGTATAGATGAGTACCGACTGATGTTGCAAGTTCGGACGTCTGACAAACCTTTACAGCGACCCATTCGCCGGTGTGTAACTTGGCCCGGTGGACCTGTGCAACGCTAGCGCTCGCCGCAGCTTCATGCTCGAAGATAGCGAACACGCCGTCCGGGCCGTCTGGAGGCCGGTTGAACTCTTGCTGGAATACCTTGCGGATGGTTTCATAGGGCACCTGAGGTGCGTCATCGAAGAGCTTGGCAAACTTGCTCTGGAATGACTGGGGAAGGAGGGCGGCATTAGCTCCGATGGCTTGACCTGCAAGGGCAATGAGTTGGAGGGGGAGGGGAAGTGTTTTCTACTGGAGAGCTCACCCATCTTGATGTACAAGCCACCGTTGGTTGTCAGAAGGTTATACATTCGGTCAGACACTCTCTCATGCAGGGCAGGGATGCCTTCTGAAGAGCCTGCCGTGAAGTTGAGCTTGTAATCGAGTGCTATTACAGCACACTATGGCATTATCAGTCCTTGGTTGAGAGACGTAATACTGCAGCTCGCACCGTCCACAGAGTCCGCAGATTACGCGTGACGGCGTGCTCGTTGAACGCCTGGTCTACGCCCAGGGCGGCACCCACCCCAAGGCCAACATATCCAACTCTCCGGGTATATTTGATAGCTCTGCTTGTGGGAGGTTTCTCCGCCACGCCCGACGCTAAGCGTCTCGGAAATGTAGATGCCGAAGTCGGAAGACGACGCGGTCGGAGAGAGGAGAGCATTCGGGTGCGCCGGTAATGCGCGCTCTACGGTATCAAGCTAGGAGTATTCCCAAGCGTATGTGCCAGTGAATTATAGAGAGCGAGTATCTGTAAGACGAGACAACGGGCAAGAGGATGAGGAAGACTGCCAGCTACTGTAGATGCCGTCATACAGATCGGCATGGGACCCAGGTAAATCCTCGTCATCACGCGGCAGAGCATGTCCTGGTCCAGATCAGATGGCATAGAAGAAGTATATGAATGGACGGAGGCAGAGCAACATCTGGTATATATGGTAGCCGCATCAAGCTATTTCCTCACTTGCTCGCTGCATGCGCCACGGCGACATTGCCAAGCTGCAGGTAGGCCTGCGCCAACTCTTCTAGAAACGACGCGCTCGAGGGAGCAGCCGAAGCTGAGGTTTGAGAGACTGACGAAGCCGAAGACGAAGAGGTCTTGGAGGGGACAGCAGAGAAGGTTGAGGTCGCGCTGCTAGATGTCGAGGTCGAACTCGAGGAGGTCGAGGTTGTTGAAGTGGAAGAGGACGTCGAAGTTGTCGATGCTGCTCCATTGACGTCAGCGATGGTACCACGAACGTGAAGGCTAGGATACTCACACTTCGTGGACGTCGATGTCTTTGAGGTCGTCGATGTAGTGGACGTCGAACTGGTCGATGTAGATGTGGGGGTGGGGGTGGTCGAAGTAGCGGTCGTCTTCGTGGTCGTCTTTTGAGCGGTGGTGGTTGACGTATCACTGCCGTCGTTAAAGGACCACGAACCGTAAACTTGACCCACGATGTCGATGCTGTCCGGACCAGGCACAAGGAAAGAGAACAGACCCGCCGTCAGATCCAATTCACCGTATCCACAGCCAGGGCACTGTGGTACTGCTGGTGAGCTACCAGATTGACAGTGCACTGAAAGCATGCATACCTGGTCGAAGACCTGAGCCTGCGTCGTACGTCCCTGGTAGCTGATGGTGATGGGCTTGAAGCAGTTTGAGCCGCCGTCCCATTGCTAGGGAAGGGGAGAGCAGTCAGGCACAACCATTACACAAACAGAGGGCGGGTACACACAGGTGCATTGATAGCCACGACCTATCACAGATAGTAATGGTTAATAGGGGTTCGATCTCACAGCCCAAGCAGCACTGAACGTACAAAGTCACCATCGGTAAAGGCCTTGCCACAGTTGCCCATGCCAGACCCAAAGTTAGTGAACCTCGCATTGCTGAATTGGGCTCGTTTAGAGAGCGTAATGTTGTGCTCTGTTTGATTCACAGAAGTAGAATCGCGGTCCTGAAGCTTGGCCGCATGCCGGGCGTGGCCGTGGGACCGTGCAAAGTCGGATGAATGACCAGAGAGTGCAAACGCAGAAGGCAACAGGAGCAGGTATGCGAGAGCAAGTGTCGGCGCGACAGATCCGTACATGGTGTCGACGTCGGTAAATGAGTGTAGTATAAAGATCGTGTGGGGACCAGAAAGGAGGCAAGGTGTGGTGGACGACGGGAAGGAATAAAGGTTACTTAGAGTGGGTCGCCGAGGGCTGCGGCCGCTTGTGCCGGAAACCGGTCCCACGGCGACGTGCAGTTCACGCGGCTGACAAAATCAGATGACATGTTCAGAAAGGCCTGGACTGAGATTCAGAGCAGGCATGCGCGCGCCGCAAAAGATCGGATCTGCGGAGCAGACGGAGGTATTTCGCACACCACAGTGATGATGTGAAACGCCGCGTGCAGGTGGTGCAAATGGGGAAAAGTTGATCATGGTTGATGGAACAGTGAGAGAGTCGCGGCTTGGCTGCGCATGTGTGCGGCGGCTCTTCCTGCACGCAACTACGATGACACTCGAAAAATACAACGCAGATATATAGTCTGACGATGGCACGCATAACATAGAATACATGTGAGTTGGCATGCGCACAGGCTCAGACACGGGTAGTGAACAACAGGTCGCTGTCGTTCCCGTCCACCGACTGTTCCGCCGAGACATCCCAGGTCGGCAGCGGCGCGCGGCCGTTCAACTCTCTCTTCCAGCGGAGCGAGCGCAGGCGACCGAAGAGCCCGCCGGACGCGTGCGCGGACGCAGGAATATGCACGCCGTTCCGGCGCGCGCTCTTCCGGGGCGTGTGCCCGATGCCCTGGCCGATGCGCTCGACGCCCGGCGGAAGCGCAGGCAGCGGCGGCGGCGGAAGGAGGGCTTCCACCCTTGCGGGAGTGTCCAGTGTGCGCGAGGCCTTCCGCGGGATGCGGCTCGACAGATTGCGCCGAACAGTAGAGGTGACGTCCAGCATGGGCGTGAGAACGGAGCGCTTGTGGCGGGGGGATGGTGACGGCCGGAAACGCATGACTCTTGGCGTAGACGAGATCGGGATGCGAGAGAGCCCGCTCGCGAACTTGACGGATCTCTTGTTGCGGAGAACGGGAGAGTCGAGCTTTGGGGCCTGGGTGGAATTGATCATGGCGGATGCTCGCATGTTCGCCCGGAGCCGTTCCCCGCCAGGCGTAGAGCGACAGAGGTCCTCCTCGTCGAATTCATAGGGATTCGCGATTCTGAGTGGCATCGCTGTGCGCTGGAGAAACGGGTTCTCATCGTCGTCATACGCAGGAGGCGAAACGAGCCGAACACCAGCGCGGAGGGCACTCTCGCGGATCCCGCAGTCAGTCGTGCCATTAACGTGGGTTGGGAAGTCGGAAGGACGAGAGTACGAGATCTCAAAAGAGTCATTCGAGCAGCCACCCTCCGAGCTGTCCTTCAAAAGTGGAGGTGCGTCTCCACTGGAAAGGGAGTAGAGCAGCGACGGAGTCGACGCTGGCCCTGGCGTGGGAGATGGCGGGAGAGCATCTCCAAAACTTGAGCAACTCAGTTCGGCTTCTTCCGGAGATGTTTGGAGGAATGCAAGTGGAGCGGTGTCGAAGTAGCGCAAGTCCATACTGTTGTTGAGGTCAGGGACCCAGGGAACTGGATAGCCCTTGGCAGCAACTCGATCCCAGTCCCTACGACAGATTCATCAGTGGGTGTATGAGATGGAAAAAGACAGGCTTACAAAGACGCAAAGTATGGGTGATCGCACACGTCCCTGATGGTCACTCGATGCGCCGGGTTTCGTTCTAAGCACTGAAGAGTGACGTGAGTTCCACGGGTTGGTATCACACATCAGATAGACGTACAGCGTTGATGAGATCCTCAGCTCCAGGCTCATCTGCTAGCTTGATGGGATCGTACTTGTTGATGCCGACGATTGTCTTCTGCATCGCGGCGATGGCCTCCTCTCCAGTTGCCGCAAGAAAAGGATGCTGCACGCGCTTCAGCACGAGCGGGGGCTGACACAAAGATATACTCCGAACCTTGCCTGTCAACATCATGTGTAGGAGAATGCCCAGCCCCCAGATGTCGACAGCAGCATCGTGGCTCCAGCCGAGGATCATCTCCGGCGCCTGGTACTGCAACGTGCCGCAGTTCAAAAACGATCGTGGCCGCCGGGTCGCACACTCGGCCGCATTGCCACCAATGATCTTGGCGCAACCAAAGTCAGACAGCACGATGTGGCCCTCCCTGTCGAGAAGGATGTTCTCAGGCTTGATGTCTCGATGCATGATTCCAGCGCTGTGTAGAAAGAGGATGGCTGAGGTCTACACACTTTGTTAATGACTTGAGAAGTCAGACTGTCAACTAATGGTAACGTACGATCTCGCTTGTGTAAAAGTGTACGAGAGCAGGTCGGAAACGACGCTCGCGGGATAGATGAGTCAAGAGATCACCGCCAGGGCAAAACTCCTGCGGCAGGGATGAACACATGCACGACGGTCACCAGCAAAACTGGAGGACTCACCAGCCCGATGTGGATGAACTCGTCGTCTTCGAAAGTACAAAGCATGCGAGAGAGGAACGGGGCGCCCAAAGCGTCGACTGCTTGGAGGGCGGCGATCTCGGTTCGAGCGTGCTTGACGACGCCATCGCGAGATCGTTGGGACTGCTTCAGCGCGACAAGGCGGCTAGAGGCCACATGCCGAACGAGGATCACCCGCGCTGCGCCGCCTTCACCAAGCTCACGGAGTCCGGCGGAGAAATCCTCAGCAGATTCGGCATGTAGCGACGATCTTTTCTCTGCCGGGGCAGGGTTGATGACGTTGGCTACGGGGAGTGGAGTGCGAGGGAATGAGAGGACATCGCTAGGAGGAGGATTGCGTCGCAGAGTTAGAGGGCGAATGGGGGCGCAGGGGTGCAAAGGTAGGCATGGGGAGGACTGTGACGTAAGGGAATGGTGTGTTCGCTCAAAGTCGAATGTCTGCACGAGGACGATTAGCTCGTTCCCGGACAGTCGCTGCCGAACAGACACTCACGTCCGCATCATCGCCCCAGTCGAGAGTAGTGTCATGGAGGTTTGAGTACCGCGCAAAGTCGGCAGGCAGGTTGAGCTGGTAGGCATCGCTCGTGCGGTGGGAGTTGCGCTTGGGAGGGATGTGCATCCGGTGGGCCTTGGCGGGAGTAAGGATCACGCCTCGCTCGTGTCCATAGACGAGTAGTGCTGGCTCATGATCATCGAGCTGCTCAGATGTATCCTGGTCTTCGTACATGTCGAGTAGGTCCGAGAAAGATCGCTGGGACATCATGAGCCATGGCTAGCGTGAGTGCGCGAGGTAAAAGAAACGCACTGAGAACGGCTCCTCGTCGACATGGAGGATCTCGACAGAGAGCCTCGGAGTCTGCACCAGGTCTGGGGAGGGCGCAGTAGACGAGCAGGGAGACACATGAAGGTCGACCTGCGCAGGGACTCAGTCGCGCGTACTGGCGCTCGAGCATCGAGCCAGTAACGCACGCTCTCCTCAGACATGATCACGAGAGCAAACAGTGAGCGCAGGAGGTGAGGGACGCTGAGAGCGAGCTCCGGCGAGCCCAGACAGACGAAACATGGTTGACGGAGGTGGACGTCGGAACGAGAGAAGCTGTCGCCGTCAAGATTCAAGCTTCAAACTTCGAGCCGTGATCCGATCTCGTGCGATGTGCGTACATGTGGCAGAGCTGTGGATTGCGACGAGAGGTAACATACGGAGGCATGCTGGGGCGCATAGTACATGCAAAGAGAGACCAAAGTGAGAAACGAACAAGATCACTCCTTTGCCTCCTCGTGCTCGACCGCGATGATCGCCTGGCGCTTCTCCGCGACGCGAGCGGCACGACGCGAACGAGCAGCCTAAATGACAGCTCGGTGAGTATTGTGGGATGAACAAAGTAACCGGAGAACTCTACCTTGTTCTTCGTGCGGCGGGCGTCCATCTGGTCGGTGAGGACCTTGGTGCGGTTCTTCTCGGCCTTGGCCTTGTGGATGTACTCCATCAGGACACGCTTGTTCTTGAAGACGTTACCCTTTGACTTTTGGTAGAGCGAGTGGTACCTATAGTCGAACACTCTGAGCACCAGTCCTACATGACGACAACATCCGATTACGTACAGGTGCTTGTCGATCTTGCCGGCCTCACGGTACTTGCGGAGGAGGCGACGGAGAACACGTTGACGGCGCATCCACATGACCTTGGACGGCATCCGGGCCTCGGACGTACCCTGGCGCTTTCCGGGGCCGGTGTGGCGGCCCTTGCGCTTGGCGGCGAGGAGGGCGACGGTGCGGGCACGCGAGTGCACGGTGGTCGGCTTGATGATGATGCGGCCGTCCTTGATGAGCTTCTTGACGTGAATGCGCGAGTTTGCGCCCCCGATCTCCGTCTGCTCGTTCGGGTCCAGCCAGATTTTACGCTTGCCGACGCCGGCGACCGAGGCCGCGAGCCGCTTCTGCGAGCGGAGGTTGACCATGGTGGTGGTGGTTCGTCTGAGCAGCAGTGAGCACTGAGACGAGGATCGGGGCAAGCACCAGCAGGGCAGTCGCACCTCTTGAAGACGATGAGCGGGGTGGGGTGGAGGGGAGGAGAAGAGTCAGCTGAGCGCGGGGCCGTAACGCAAGTCACAACTGCCAAGTCGCGCCACACGCATCAGTCGCCCTCTCACTCGGAACCGAAACTGAAAGCTTGTAATAATTAGGGTACTAGGCAACATCAAAGGTCCATAGGCATATCCGCAAACATACTCATAGCCTGTTCCGTGAATGTGGGCGGAACCTCTACGCGTGGTCTCTTTGTCGCCACACCGTTCTCCCCAGCCTCCTCATCCTTACGCTTGCGCGCGAGAAAGTGCAAGTAGGCGAGGCTGTGTCGCGGGCCCGGGTCCTGAGATGTGTTCACTGGCGGTGCCGAGAACCACAGCAGTTCGTTCGTGTGCGCGTCGCGGTCGAACAATTTGACTGTGCGCACATATGAGAAAGAGGTCATCTAGGGTTGTGGGCAACGACTTACCCATCTCGGGAGGAAGCTTCCGCAAATCAGGTGTACCCGCAATGCTGCCTCCGCCCGCAGCTTGGATGATAGACCTGTCCTCGAGCGCAGGCGCGGGCGGCTGTCCATATGCAGGATGATTGGGCTGAGGCGTCGCGGTCATCTGCTGCGCATACGGATACTGGGGTACCACCGGCGGCGGTTTGGGATGCTTTGGCGCGTACTGCGGGCTCCCGACATACGTGCCTCTCGATGGACCGTACGTGTCCGAGATGGTTGACGACCCCGATCCACCCTTGCGTGCACGCTTCCGGCCAGTTCCACCACCCTCGATCTTTTCGCCCTCGCCGCGCTCGACGCTGTCGCCGATGAACCCAGGGCCCTTGACGCGGCCCTTGACGAACGGGCTCGGGAGCCGGCAAGGGTACACATGCCGCTCGAACGGGTAGATCGGCATCCATTCCTGGCGCTTACGGACCTCCTCAGGAACGCAGGAGCTCCAGTTCTTGATCTTCACGAAGCACCGTTCGCGGTCGTTGTAGCGCGAGTCGCAGATATACAGTGGCCAGCCGGGATGCCAAAAGGGGGGACGAGGGCGTCCTCGAATGTGTCGGGCAGTGAATTGTACCGCAATCCTCTCAATGAGATCGTCCATGCTGTGGTCGGCAAAGTGACCTGGGCACTAAGAGGTCACATCCTCTTCTTGACCAAAACAGACACTCACTCGTCTTGAACACTTCGTGCTCCCAGAAGACACGATGGGCAGGGTGGATGGTCTGCTCCGCTCGATAGTACCAGCACACGGTCATGCCAGGCTTGCCTCTTGTCGCTCTATAACAGACATTAGTACGAGTTGTGACTGCCTTTCTTCAGCGCACGTACTGCTCATCAGATATGAAGCATCGATACACCTGTCCAACGATCGGTCTGCTAGGGTCGTTCGGGTTGCTAGCATGCACCCAATCACCGAGATGAAGCCGCCATCCCTTGTAGACCAGCTCATCCACAAACGTTCGGTCCTTGGACGACACGCGAAACATTGTCACGCCTGGCATGTTCTCATTTGCAGAGGCGCTAGAATCTGGGCCTGGGCCGTACAGGGGTCGCGCAGTGCCGGGACCTGCACGGAGCGAGGAGAAGTTGCAGGCAGATTCGTAGGGTGGCCCGGGTGGCGGACTATTCGAAGTCAGTGCTTGGTACAGTCGCTGTGAAATGTTTTGCGTGAGATTCAGATTGGAAGTGCGTCGAATTTGTCCCACCTGGAGAAGGCAAATTCGACCGTATTGCTCGCTTCCAGCCTCGTAATACCGCCGCCCTTTGAGGAATAGCTGTATCATCGTCTTGTCGAAAGCTGCCGAGCTCTCAAACCCGCGGGAACGAGCTTTGGCCTGTTCGCATCAAAGAGTCAGTTCACCTTGAGTCATTACATACGGTGCAGATACACACCTCTATCGCTCTAAGGGAGAGGTCTGCCTGTGATCACCATTAAGTCCGGCGGACTGAGCTGTATAGCAACGGGTGTACGCACGACAGGAGGTAGTTCATCGATTTGAGCATCGTCTGGGATACCCTCGAGTGCGATAGCCACGCGAGTGCCGGCCCTGAGAGAAGCAGTCAGTCATGCGAGCCCGATACTCTGTGTGCCCAGGCAACTGACGGGTCTTTGTGCATTTTGATGACCGTCACCAGCTCTTCAATCTGGTCCTGTGTCATACTTAGGGCATGTCGGTTGGCACGTATTTTTCCGCAACTCACAGCTGTTAGGTCCCCGTTGAAGCCCACGTCTTCGAGACCTTGCCACCTCGGCACCCCCTTCTCAAGTTGAGACACAATGGCCTGGTTGTCTTCATCTTTTGCTTCCTCCTCTGCCCCTGCGTCCGGCTCAGGCGTTCCCCGTTCCCCGTCAACGTCAACCTCGGGCGACGGGCTGTGGAGGTGTGAAGCTGAAGCACGGAGGATAGGCGGCGTAGCGGCGGCGGGCGACACACTTGTGAGCGGGTGAGGGGCCGAGTTGGAGGAAGGAGGCAAGGAGTTGATCGCCACTTGTGTCCTGCTACGTGTTTTGGCGGTAGGAGTCGACTGTTCCTCCTTTGCCTTCTCCTCCGTTGGAGGAGGCTGAGGCAATGCAGGCAGGACTTCACGGGCTCGCCATTCGGTGTCTAGCAGGTACTGGCTTTCTCGTTCAGGCACACCGTACCGTTCATGCAGATATTTAGAGAGACGTACCCGAAACTTCTCAGCGTCGGTACATATTCCACTGCCCTCCTCGTTGTACTGCAGCGCGTTGAGGAAGATGGTGTCCAAGTCTTTGAACACTTCCATGCACTCCCTGTAACTGCCACTCTGCAGATCACCCCTCACACCGCTAATAGAGCGTGGGGTGACGATCACGTCATAGTAGTCCGGAAAGCTATCCGCGTTCGGCAAGTCCATGAACGCTTCGATGAGATGGCGCTTGTATCGGCCACCCTGGGTGACTTTTTCAAGCGTAGATATGACATCCTCTATTGCCGTTCGTTGGTCGTCGGTGATAGCCATCGACGCGGACGGCCAAGCTCGCAGTTCCCAGGCAAGACGCGCAGGACGAAGGAGAAGCCAAGAGTGGCGATGACCCAAACGCGCCCTGTCACTGACTCACGTGTTGTGACCACACGCTCCCTCGGTGGGGCCAACTGAGACTCGCTCTTCTCTCCCGCATACTCGCTTGCTCGGCTCTCTCGATAGAAGAAAAAGAAAAAAAAGCACTGGTGCAATTCGCAAAAAAAGAAAGAAAGTACATCATAGCTTGGACCGGCGCTGCGTCTGCATATCTTGATTGAACACGAATCCATCTGTTATAAAGGCCCTCGGACCTGGCAAACGTCCCTTCCATCCGTTCCTGACATGTTTGTTAACAACCGACTGTAAAGTATATGGAGGCTCACTTACGGATGGTACGGTGTCTTATGCACGTTCTCGTCGTACGAATTTCGTTCCTCCACGACATACGCTCCGTCCTGCTCCCACGTGACTCGTAGCCCGCTCAGCTTGTGAGCTATCTCATCGACGTCGACCTTCGTGACGGAGGGGCGGACCGGAGGCAAAGGCATCGGAGCAGCCTCACAACTGTCGGCGCCGCAGAGTTCAAAGCCTTTGAGAGAATTCGGCACCCAGGCGGCGACGTTCGCGTTTCGTGGGCGCTGACGCTTCTTGCTCGTCGTAGTCACCGCGGTGGGGACAGCGGCAGAAGGATCCCTGGCGCGGTCCTCGCCGGGGCTGTGATCGTGAGTGCGTCGAGACGGGCGAGTGTCCGGGCTCGGCACAGAGGCAGTAGAAGTGGTCGGTGATGACGAGGACTTGGAGGACATGTTGCTCCGAGGGCTTGAACTCCGGTTGGAGGCAGCCTTGCACCGAGTGTGGTGGCGATTGAGGTTGGATTGTACGTTGAAGCAGCGCTCACACTGGGCACATTTATAGGCTGGACCCGCCGCTCATCAATCGCGGCACACAAAGCATCCCATCGGCGCCCCGTACCTTTCACGCGCGTATGCACCACGCTATGCTTCTTCAGGGTGCTTGGACGATCGAAGGACTTGTTACACTCCTGGCAGGCGTGTCTCTTCTTCGGCTTTCCCGTGTCTACTGCATCGGCGGCGGCGGCGGCGGCGGCGGCGGCGGTTTCCGGAGGCGAGTCACTGTTCGGCGGCGACGCTTTCGCCGCAAGCGGGAGCTCCACCCGTCTACGGTTACTTGGCGGAGGTGGTGATAACGTTGGTGCCCGATGATCACCTGATATCGCAGCATTCATGTCACCAGGAGGAGAAAGGTCAGGTGAGGAGTTGCTCGGCAGATAAGTGTCCGACAGAGCGGGCGGCGGGAGTGGGGGATAGATCATCACGTGCGGGCTATCACCATGGGCTTCTATGACGGCGAGCGGTGTTTGCAGATCCGGGGCATAGGATGCGGGCAATGAGTTATGAGCAGTGTCGGCATCTGCCGTGGTGGGTGAGGATGCTCCTCCCGTCCCAGCAACGCAGACCGGCTCCGAGACTGTTTCTTGTTGCGAGAAGACGAGCAGCTCGGGCGGACGTCTTTGCATCATAGGTGTGTGGTTCAAGGTCGGGGGGGTGATGATATTTTGTTCAGGCATGAGGGGATGTGTCTCCGCGACTCCGCGGTTATGAGACATGTGGGTTGCAGTCGGTGAGCAAGCTGAGACATCAATCGGAGGTATGAATCGTGCTTGAGACTGTGCTAAAGGATCCGCGGGTGCTCCTGTATATGGGCCGCGATCGGTGGTTGTATCTGCTCGGGCCGGATTTCCGAAGCTTAAGGTGGTGGATGCAGTAAATGTCGACCAAGGTGGTGATAGCCCGCCATGCGCCGGGTACGCGGACGTGCGTTGATAATCATCGTTGATAACAGGCACATGTACTCCACGAGCGCCGACAGCAGCTACGCCCGGCATGGCTCGGGGGATGTGGTCGAACGCTCCGAACAGTCTCGCTGACGTAGCAGAGGTGGGCAGAGTAAATGCAGTAAGGTCGTACAGTGGATCAAGTGCGGGAACGTACATGTCCCAACGGCTCGCCTGATGATGGGTAGAGTCGACAGGCATCTGTTGCCCACCATAACGCGGGCCCATCCAAGCGCCATCGAAGAGGGAGGAGCCATCCTGAAGATCGGGCCAGGACGAGACGGGTGTCGAGAAAGCGCCAGGCTGCGGGTAGGCTCTACTGTCCATGGGGAGGGTGTGCTGGGGGTAGCCGGGGACGAGGATGTGGTGGAAAGAGAACAAGCGAGGGTGCTCCTTCCACATTACATACAATCTCCTCCGCCGGTACCCCCGACTATGGGGTTCGGATCAGACTGTGGGCCGAGGCCATGGATGCACTGTTCTCGGACATGTGTTGCAGCCCTATCAGAGAAGACTTCGAGAAACAGACGTGTGGAGAAAACCGGAAAGAAGATCAGCAGTCTTGGTGGCCGGGTTGCCGCGGGAGAAGCATGTCCGAGATCAGGCACAGGAAAGCGCCCATTGTTGCTCGCTCTTTTCTTACTCGATTCGTTATCGGGATCGTGCTAGCTATGTTTTGTTTCGCTCTCATCAGCAGTGGCGCGAACCTTCTTTGACCGCGGGCGCTCAGTTTGCCGACGGCGAACACCACATGGCCGTGCCACGGATTCTCATGCCACGGCAGCATCTCGGGAGTCGGATCGATACTGAGCTTTGGCCGTCCTTTTTCACATATGAAAAAATGGGCTTTCGTGGACAGCCAGTTCTCCCTGAAACCAAGAGCTCTCGTGTCGGCTACTTCATATACTCGTGATCTGCCTTTTCCCTCTTGTCAGCAGTCTATGATTGTATCTGGGCCACGTGTTTTGCAGCGGCCCGCTATTCGTGGGAATTCGATTGCGGAGGACAGAGCGGCGTGTCCAGCAGGGTCCTCTTCCTGTCACCCGCGGAAGCGCCGCAACGCTCCCTAAACGATCATCACCATACGTCAGGACCCGTTCGTGATGACCGTTGAGATGGAAGCAAAGCCACCAGGAACGCTGCAGGATCCCCTCGTCTCAGGCGACGGCCGGAGGTAGAATCCGATGTCCTCATAGCAGTGATACATACAGGTAACAACAAGTATCACCTCGTAAACCGAGAGATGAACTTTGAAGCATCTGGGTTCGCCGCAAGCCATCATCAGCCCGCGCAAGCAAATGGCAGCACACTGACTCACTCTGCACAACGTCGTTGACTCCACGCTCCAATTCCTCTCTCGTCTTCCTAGAAGTGAAACGTTCCACCGTGTTCATGGCTTGACCCACGTACGGCACAGATCCGCTTCCTGAGCCACGACCGATCCCGGCGTTATTGGCCGAGTAGTTCGCATACTGTTGAGCTGACCACGAACCCGAAGTCTGCGGATTGGGCCGCGGCGGTGGCAGAGGCGGCGACATAGGTGGGGATCCCATGCCCATATCTGAGATTACTGGGTTCAGTGCAACCGAAAGACGAGATCGTTTCACAGGACGACTTACACGCATTGCCGGGCGGACCACCATAGGGCGATTGCTGCAGCGGTTGTCCAGGCATGAACTGCGGAGGGACACCCGGGGGACCGTATGGGTTCTGAGGCATGTATCCACTTGAGGGATATGGCTGAACTGGCGGAGGACCCGGTGCGTATGAGGTCTGAGAATACGGATTCGACGGTGCATACGGAGCGTGCATTGGACCCGGCGGTACGTATGGCTGCCCCATTGGACCTGCTCCATGTAGTGCACCCGGAGCATTTGGAGGAGAAAGAGGAGGACTATGGAAAGGACTGGACTGGGGGTAGCTGTGGTTCTGATAACCACCTGGATGGCCTGCCTGATATGCGGGGTACACTTGGGGAGCAGGGCTGCCGGAGCTCTGCGGATTGGCTATCGGTGGCCCAGAGTGAAGGTAACTGGAAGACCAGGCGGGCCCATGGATTGGCGTCGCAGGATCCTCATACTTTTCTGACGAGGGTGCAGGGTTTGGAGGAGAACTATGTTCGTCGTATTTGACAGGCCGATATGGGGCACTGTCAACAGAAGGACGCGTGCTTGGATGACTGGATGAGGATGTCGTCGAAGAGCCAGTGCTGTTCCTTTGAGGAAGAGGAGGCGCGAACAAGGGTCTCACGCCGCTGGTTCGTGGATCGTCAGGGCGGGCATCTGGGCTCTGCACAATTGGAACCGTAGCATGTGCAGAGCCAGATCCGCGCCCAAGCGACGCAGCCGCAAACGCATTCGTGAGCCCATCGACTGCATCGGGGCGTTCTTGACTCGCAGGCTGTTGAACATTGGTCGTCGAAGGTGCCGCCGTGACGGTATCAAGAATCAGGCTGTATGGTGGAGGCGCTGGTTCATCTGCCTGTGGTTGGTTCTGTGACGAGTCCCACGCCTGGAACGCTTGCGAGCCGGAAGCGGATCCAGATGCCGAGTCTGGGCCTCCTCCATCCTCGTATCGTGGGCGTGTGGACCAGTAGTCTTGGAGCTCCTTGACGGGGAACGACTCGTGAACCATTCGCTCGCTTCGCAGTCCTTCCGCAGCAAACCCGGCAATACGCATATACCTAATTCGAGTGTCAGATGAGCTTAACATTGAACATTTGTCGTCGCACCAGTCGCTTGGTAGATCGTGTCCCTCTTCGTCCAGGGATAGAAACGGCCACTTGTCAGTGTTTGGCAACAGACGTTTGTGCGATACGACTGGCAGGATCGCAGTGCCCTCGTCGTATCTGGTGATCCACATAAGATCAGAAATTGGTGCCGAGGACTTGTCATCCACCACTCACTCATCCCACATGGCTCCATACATGATTCGAACCCCTTGCCTGCGAGTCACTTGCGTCAGATGCAATGAAGTCACGAACAGACACAGCGGACCTGCGAGCATTCCAGATCTGTCTCCAGAAGAATCGGCCTCCGTTTCTCTTGATGTCATTAAAAGCCCATTTGTGCTCAGACAAGTTGTATCCCTGTGCAAGACATGTCAACATGTGTTGATTAGGGAGAAAAAAAGTCGTACGGAGCCACCAGGGAACAACACTGGCATGTACTCAAGCTTCTTGCCTGAGCCATTCCTTTCGTTTTCTTCGTTCTGTTTCTTGATGGCCTCAAGATCACCCTTGATCTTCTCCTCGGCGTAGGCATCCGCGCCGGCCTCGTCGCCGTATCTACCAATTGTCCATGGGCTGAGGACGTCGGCCTCGTTCAACCAATGCTACAGCAGGGTAACTTACAGTGAGTCAACAGGAAAAGGGTCGAAAAATGGTCACCAACGTGAACAAATTCTGGATCGGCTATGGCGTCCGAGGTGGAGGTGCGCCAGTGAGCCGGGACACCAGCAACTATGTAGATACCGCCGGGCGTTTCCGTTCGAAAGGTGCTGAAGATGCCGCGGACTTGGTGAATTGAGTACTCGCGATCCGAAAAGCCAAAACCTGTATGCTTGTAGCTTAGCCCCTGCGACCAGAGAAAGACGATGGGCAAGCACTCGCCCCACAGAGCAATGACAGGCTTGCCATCCTGCTTGAGATAGCTTGGACTATCTAGCACGCGCTGTTCGTGGACGAGATGCATCCAATCCTGTTGAAGAACGGTCTCTATCCGGTCCACCGGGACACCGCTGACGTCATACCTAGGCATCCAATATGACACAATGAGCAGATATGCGTGTCACAAGAGTCACTGACATGATGGCAAAAACGCGACCTTCAGCTTCGGCTGCCTCACGAACGCGTCGTCCGATCTCGTCGCGTTGATCACGGATATTCTGGTTTCCCCGCTCAACGTCGCACTGTCCAACAAAGCGTTGAAGAAAGACACCGTCGACTCCGTGTTCTGCCATCCAGTGGAAATGTCTACGGAGGTTGGTTCAGAACGGTGGGAGAGGCGTATAGGATGCGCAACGAAACCTGCGAACGGTTTTGGGATGACGGGATGAGAAGAGCCGTGCTTGTTCGCCGGTTTTCATGTGTAGCCCAGGGACCGGATACAGTTCATCTTCGTCGTATTCAGAGAGGTCCGGCCTGAAAGAGCATTGTACCCTCAGCGACAGGCCAAGTTCATAAGAAGTGTGGACTCGAACCAGAGATCGGTGTTAGGACGTCCTCCGCCATCGAGCGGCTCGGTGATCCAATGAAGCCACCCATGGTGGCCTGAGCGATCGGATGAGACTCTACCTATCTGAACGAAGATGAGCGGCGTACCAGGGTCCAAAGGTTTGCCGTCCCCAGCACAAGTAAACCTGGAAGAGGGGGACGCGGTTAACGTAGTCACTCACCAAGACAATTGGCAATGCATCACGCACCATCCCTGATATCCTACCAGCAGCTTGTCGATGATAGTGGTTGAAGTGGCTCTGCAACGCCAGTGTTACATCTCAACCGTGACTGCTCTCGTGGGCCTTGAGACTGACCGCTTGAGCGGACGGTTATCATTCCTTGATGATGCCATTCCGATTCAAGCAGGGTCTCCAGCGCTGTCTCCCAAAGTCGACTTCAGATGAGAGTCCGCTTGGAAGAGTAAAAGATGCGGTGCAATTCATCTGGCAATGACATGACGTGAACGTCAAGAGACACAAAGTGATGGCGCGCCACGCATGAGGTTGCTCAGTAATGCGACATATGCCCTGGAAATAACATTTGCAACTTTGTATTACACTTGACTGCAGATATGCACCGCGCTCGTACACCCCCGAGATTCATATCAGTTCAACGGAAGCTACCCTCCTCCTCCAAGTTGGTCGCAAATCGGCCCGAACCGTATCCAGATGACCGTGCATCTGGAGGCACCTCTGTCGATGGACTGGATGACATGTACGCGGATATGTAGTCATTGGCAAAATCGGAGCTCGCGTTCGAGTATGTCGAAGTTGGTCGATCAGCGGTCGTGCCCTGGCCTGGTACATCGAGTGGTGCCGGGCTGACAGACGCGGGTTGCGCACGAGTTGGGTACGGTGAGCTGGGCAACGACCTCTTCGCCACATTGAGCGGGCTGGTGTCGGCAGCCAGGTTGGACGTGCTGGGGTTCCGGCTGCCCTGTGCTCGTCTGAAAGCAGCGGCTGAGATCTTTGCCCCGCCGGTAGGATATGTAGGCGATGACGGGGCTGATGGAACAGGCGCCGGAGCGTTCAGGTTGGACCTAGAGATTCCTCCCGGCTTGGCCATGTTCAATGGAGAAGGCGCTGGGTACTCGAGCGGTGTGCTGAAGGACGACACGGAAGAGTTGGTGGAGAAAGAGGGTCGAGGTAACGAGATTGATGGTGGAGGGGGAAGAGGACTACGAACACGTGCTTGGGGAGTGGTGGCAGAGGTTGACCTAGGTGAGATGGGACTGGCTCCGCTCCGAGTCGAAGGAGGCACGTCTGTGCGTACAGATGACAATGATGGCTTGTCATTGGTGAGGGGCGGAGGAGGAGCGAGCGGAGGCGATGCACTGGTGGATCCTGGTGTGACCATCTTGAAGTCGCCCAACTCGAGTGCAATTTCTCGGGCTGCAGCTGCGTTCAGGGATTCCTCGTCCATTGGAGCCGGCGCCGTGATCTCTGCTGCTGCGAGTGGGGGCGACAAGGGCGGCGGCGGGATGGATTGGAACGTTTGAGGTGCCCTGGGCGTTGGAGGCTCCGACTCGTCTTCGTCCTCGTCGTCCATGGAAACCGGGGCGCGGACGAACGCAGAGTCTGATAACGTGGTGTTCAACAAACGAAGTCGGCCGCGAACATTTACCAGCAAACTTACTCGGCCGCTGCTTTGCATCCTTGAATCGACCCACGTCATCTTCGTCCTCGTCTGCCTCCCGCATCCAATCTTCGTCGTCATCGTCTCCACCTTCATCTCCGCTAACCGTCACCTCGCCGAAGCGTACCCGTCGATCATCCTTATCTCCCTTGTCGCCCTTGTCGCCTTTGGAAGGTGTATCGGTGGAAGACGCCATAGGATGGGCTGCGGTACTGGCATGTGTATCCCTCGTGGGTGACATATAGCTTAGCTGAGTCTCTTCTTCTTCGTCTTCCTCTTGGTCTGAGAACCGTGCTCCCGAGCGTGTCGGGGAAGATTCGCTACGCATGGTCTCGATAGTCATGAAGGACTCGGCGGTCGGCCGTTCCACCAATGTCGGCATTGCTGGCGGCATGGGAATCGATGTGGCTGGTCCATTGGGCTGAGTTGTGTCCCAAGAGCGCCGAGTGGGCGAGGCTGGGCTGCTGGACTGAGAACGCGAACGGCGTCCTTCGTCTATAGCAGGCAGGCCAGGCACATTCACCGCGACCGGCGACGAGATCTCGTAGTTCTTATTCGGAGGACTGAGCGGAGGCGCCGCTCCCGGTGGAAGGGACGAGGGCCGATCGGGACCCGCAGGTATGGACGGTAGTTGACCACTGGAGCGGAATGTCGCCGATTGAGGTGTGGTGACTTTGCTGCCCCCACCGCCATACGACGTAGGAAAATAACCCTGGGGCCCCGCTTGAGGGATCGGAGGCAGACTGACTGGACTGGTGTATCCCCCAGAGAGCGCTGCTGCAACGGCAGACGAAAAGTCGTTGTCCGTGCTGCCACTGCGAGGAATAATGAGAGAGGGTGGCTGATCCGCAATTCCTGGATCTGACGTCTGTCCCCGCATGAAATCGCTTGTAGCAGGGGGCGACAACGGAGGTGGAGGTGGGATAGCCGCAAACTGCGTACTCGAGAGAGGCCGAGAGGGCTGAAGGGGCGGTACTGGTGCTGTCGAGCCATACGAAGAAACACTAGATTGCTGCATGTGTTCGTCGGGCCTGAACGTCGACGGCTGGCTTGTGAATGATGAGGCATCAGACTGCCCAGGTTCTTCCGGATAACCGACCGAGTCGTTTCGTGGACGAGCTCCTTTGACGGGGAAGGTAGCAAAGCGGCCGGCGCCTTGCCTCGGTCCTGACGGCAGGGGGGCTACACCTCTCCCTCCAATGGTCGCTGCTGTGACAGGGGCTTGGTTGGTAGCAGCGGGCGCATAGTCGTCGTACGATGCTCCTGCACGAAGATGACTGGGAGGTCCAGATGGTGGCGACATGCCCCCAAACTCGTCGATCCCTGATGAACGGTGCTCCGACCCATAGTTTGACCCAAAGTCTTCTACCGCCGATGGTGCTTGTGTAGAGCTGTCACGGGACAATAGCGTGGAAGTTGAAGGGGCGGCCAAAGGAGTGGCATCAGAGGGCGAAATGATGTGACTCAGATCTAGGGATGACGCTTGCTCAAACGGGGCTAGCATAGGAGGCCGGTCTGCAGTCGGCGTCGAATATGTGTCGGCATAGACCGGCTCTGGCGCATAGCCTGCATTTGATGTCGTCCTGGGCGGCATCGGGTCGAACTTGACCTGGAGCACGCGTTCGTGGGCGTCCATCAACAACTTCTGGACTTGCGGGCCACCACCATATGCAGCACGAGGGAGCCCCGGTTGTGTGGCCGACTGCGGGATTTCCTGTAAATTGCTCCTGTAAGACACATTGAGGATCAGGAGAGAAGGACATGGATCGTGCCTGCCCGATAGCTTTGCCAAGGTCCCCGGAGATCTGTGCGTGTGTGTTCAGGATGCGCCGGTATCAGGCTACCAGCACAGACTCACAAGCCCTTTACTCGAGAGCTCGCTTAAGCCGCCGAACTTGAGTGACATCCATTCTCTCGTGGCCTGGCGCTTGAAGTCGCTGATCTGAGCCTCTTCGGACATAATGTCACTATCGAGACTTCGAATTTCTTCCCGGAGGCGGTTGAGTTGGTCCGTCTGTGCGACGAGATTCTTATGCTCAGAGCCCATCTTCGACAATTTCCTATCGGCAGTCTCAGCCTGCGAGCCCAGATTGCGCCGGCGCCGGCGCATCTCGTCCAAAGTCTCCTCGCGAGACCGAATAGCCTTCATGTGTGCCCGTATATTCTCCTCGTGCACAGCCAAAGCGTTTAGGCCCCCAGAGTAATGCGAGATTAAGATCTGACCGGCACTGAGGATATCCTGGGAATGCCGGTCAGAACCTGAGTGCTGTTGACTTGGAGGAACCAAGGAGACACATACCGACAGGTCCTCGCCTTCACCTGCGCCCCAGGTGCGCATTACCTCTGCCGCGCGATCATAATCAATGGCTAGCCGCTGAAGCCTTCAACGAAAGCTTATGAGCTTCCACTGGGCTGAAGGGAGGGTCACACGCACGATTGGGCAATGTTCTTCTCCAAATCGATCAACGACTGAAGAACCTGAAGGTCTTTGTTGCCTCCAAGGGACGCAAAAGTCGCGCTCTTATGTGCGATACGTGTGGTCGCACTACGAAACATGGGGAGCGGAGAGTGTGGGGACAAGGCAAGTGCCGAATGCCGGCCGCCGGCACTCGATTAGCGCCCGACTGCTCCCTTTCTTTCCACCGCGACCAACTGCTTGTGAAAATGTCAAAGCGAAAGCAAGCACAGGCGGACGACGGCTCGGACAGTGATGTGGTCTGTTGCTTATGGCCGCCAGTACAAAATTGGATACTCATCCGACGCTCTCAGTAGAGCCTCGTCGACGTTGACTTCGAGTTCTTCGATCCCGACCCTGAAGTCGACTATCTGGCCCTCAAACGACTCATAGTTCAGCAATTTCAGTCTGATGCTGACCTGATACAAGCCAATGATTTGGCTGATCTCATCCTCGCCGAACCGCGGATAGGGTCGACTATCAAGTGTGATGGCCCAGAGAGTGACCCGTACGCGTTCTTGACGGTGGTCAATGTGACCCAGCATCAGGTGTGCATACTATATCAAAATGAAACAGCTCTGTGCTCATGCCTGTGTCAGGGTAACTCGGCAGTCAAAGCTCTTGCAGCTTATGCTCTGTCCAAGGCATCTCCGTACAAGCCTTTCCACGCGGACCTCCAAGCGTTACTCGACCCATCGTCAGAAAAACAGCTTGGATTCATCTTCTGCGAACGGCTAATCAACATGCCGGTCCAAGTGATCCCTCCTCTTTACCGGATGCTGGTCGAGGAACTGCAAGGAGCGACCGTACGTCCTGTGTCATTCCATACTTGTGCTTGAAGGAGTATGGTTAACCATCATCGTCTACAGGGCGAGCATGGCTCGTACACTCACTTTGTCTTCATATCCCGGATCTATCGTCTTACCGCCGAAGAGCAAGCGGACATGATGGAGGTCACGCCGCCCACAAAAAAGCACAAGCAGAAGAAGGCAGCCGTTGCACCATCGGCCGGAGGCACGTTTTCGTTCCATCCGGAGGACGAGTTTCTTCAAAAGGTTCGCTACTCTGCAGAGTCCTCTATCCTTGACCCTCATCCCTTCGCTGCGCTCAGGTCGCAACACACACGGTCGACTACAGCTTCACGCAAGCGCCTCCGCGAGACAAGGAGTCGTTCGGACTCGACACTGGTGGACGTATGATGCTCGTCGCCGCAGACAAGCTGGCCGCATTTGCAGAAGCGATTGGCAGTGCTTACGCAATTCCTGTCTGACCAAACGCGTGAGATGATATTGTAACAGAGACGGTTGCGTGTATATGCTCTAGTGCATGTGTATTGGTGAATCTACCTCCGTGTTCATGTTCCCACCGCAGACATCGGAGCGAGGATGCTAGGACTTCTGGCCGAACTCCTCACGCCCACGAGCATCCCTCTTCGTCCAGACGCTGACCGAACGTGCCGGGCAGTGGAACTCGGCCCATCCGTCCTCGCCAATGGTGACTTCTCCGGTATGCCACCCAAGGACGTCGGTCCAGATTTCGCCCTGGTGCTGGCTCCCGACCTCCATGCGCTTGACCCTGAACACCAGAGGATCAGTATGGGAGAGTGGACAAGAATGACTCAGATCGCACCCCTCCTCGCCATTGCACAGCACGACAGCGCACCCGTCGTGTCCCTCGTCGCCCTCACGGACCCAACTGAAGAATTAGTCAGGATCAACCTGAAAGGAAACGTAACCAGGAAGTCCCCACCCTACGCAATTGGGGTGATCCCAATAGTCTCGCGACGGCCCGTACGCGAAAAGCTTGCGACTCCGAATAAAGTCTGCGAGTTGCGCCACAGGTGGCTGCGGATCCTGTCCACCACAGCCGTACAAGTCTCCCCAGAAGACGCATCTGAAGAAAAATCAGTGACTTTCATTTACCTGGCCTGCGAATTGATAGTCACGGATATCCCTCAGTCCGCAGCAGAATCATCGCATACGCCAGGGGCTTGAATCCTGGAGAAACCCAACTTTCCAGGGCTTGACCCATTTGTGTGCTGGGCACTACGTCAATCATCGGCGATCGCGGGACGTTGCTACAACTAACTCATGATTGTCAACGAGAGTCCTGCCCACCCGTCAAAATCAGCTCTCGGGATCGGAGGCATTCCCAGGGTACTCACACAGCGTCGATCGGACGCAGTTTTACAATCGTGTTGTCCCAAATGGCCCGGAGATCAAAGTTCACACCCTGGTCTGATGCTGCCTTGAACTGGTAGTGCAGTGGACAATCAAACAGCGAGAACTGGGTCCCTGATCAAGTATGTGAGAGTGGTCTGGTGTACGTATCCTCAATATCTGGTTACCTAAACTATCGAGGTACTTTGACAGATCGTCGACGGAGTCCTTCCAGAACTCGCCGACGGCGAACATCTTCGGCTTGTTGGACTCGGCCCGCACATGCTTGACAAACTTGGATATGAAGCCAGAGTCGATGTGCTACAAAACACAAGATCAAACACGTGTCTCGTCGCGGATGTGAGTACCCTACCTTGACAGCATCGAACCGGAACCCAGCGGCACCGGGACCAAGTTCTTTCAGGATCCAAGTCCCCCAGTTGCAGTAATCGTCACTGGCCTCAGGGTGGCGATGATCAATGTCGGCGCCCACTGTTAACTCACACATGAGCGGATAATCCACGTTGTCGGGTCGACACGTACTCAGGTAGTCGTAGTTGCGGTGCTCGGTGTCAACGTTGTTAGCCCAGTCCTTATTCTCGCCCTGGATCTTGAAGATAGCATTGTGTCCTCCGTCGGCGTTGTTATAATCGACACCCTACGCCGCATGAGCACGTAATCGCCTCAGGCTCGAGGTAAACTTACCGTGAAGTGATCATGGGTCCACTTCATACTACTATGCTAGAAGTCATGTCGTTAGATGGGATACTCGTTGACGGATTCAAGATGGACCTTGTCCCCGCGACCGGGAAAGTCGAACTTGGTCCACCCCTTGACAGGTATAAGTATCTGCGTTTCTCAGACACACTCGATCAAATACCTCGATATCATACACATCCGTCGTGTACTGGGTGCGGTCATCCGAATCGACCTCGCGAACGGGGAAGCGTTGGACTTCGTCTGCTCCGAACTTGTGGTTCAATACCGCATCAATGTACGTGACGATGCCATGCTTGTGGGCTTCGTTGACAGCGGCCTTGAGCTCCTCCATCGTGCCATACTTGGTACGAGTGCTGCCCTTCTGGTCGAACTCGCCCAGGTCGTAGACATCGTAGATATCATATCCGACACTTTCCTGCGCGTGACGAATTAGGGAGGGGACGATACTGATAGAAACGGTATCCGACCTTGGCTGCAGCTTTGGTGGGAGCTGAGGTGATGGCTGAGTTTGAGCCCGTGAACGAACGAAGGATGATATGCACGCACGTGGGATCCACATGGCTGTGATCCCCATGGCGGAAAGGCCAGCCGCCTTGTCCTGTAGAGCATAGTATGACATGGTCAGCCAGTGCTACACGACAGCAGTCCAAGCCGAGGCGCACCTTGAGCGTGTTCCAGTGCGTTCCACCTGCTGGAAGGTACCACTCAAACGCCTGGATCATCGTGTAGTTCGGTGCCTTGGATGAGTATTCATCGTTCGCGACCACGGCGTCCGACATGGTTGAGATCAAGAGGGTCCCGAATACGATAAGCACGCATGGCCATCCGTATATATTCGTTTTTTGGAAATCGGGAAGGAAGAAGCGCGCCTCCGACGATCCGGAGCAATTCAGGCGTTCACAGCTCGGAATCTGATCTTCAGACTTTGATCTTTGTCCCCCTAATGTACGTGTACAAGCACCCAGTCGTGTCGCACGCCGTACAGTTATCCAGGGACTTCTTAGGTCACAAATGCATGCGATACATCCAGTTCACGCCTCAGATGTCGGCCACACGACCACGTGACCCTCGTGCAGCTCCCCGTGCCTTGACCGTCGCGAGGGCTCGCACACATCAAACATGCGCGAATGCTGACACCTAACAGTAGAAGTCTACGAATACAACGAGTGAACGAGTACAAATCACCAAGTGGTAGGACCAAACGGTACGGAAGGTGCTGCCCTGAGTGGGGTATTGCGGGCGTCCGCCGTGTTCTGCCAGACTGTGTTACCCCACCAATTTTGCATGTTGACACCGATGCGGCCGTCCCTAGGCCACTGCAAAGTAAAGAAGATGAGGAGAGTGCTGATGGCCACACCAGAATCGAGTGCTGCGGACAGCACGTAATTGTACTTGGTCCACCACGCGAAGTACCGTCGTCGAATGACGTGTTGAAAGATGAAGCCAACCTTGGGCGGAATCAGCTCCAGGA